>JAHZNF010001644.1:0-10392 GCA_027744215.1 Troglopedetes dispersus
ATTCCAAGTCTCATTTAGTTAATTAGCCTCAGAATTAGCAATCATCAGGTCAACGGCAGCATCCACTTTAAATTACTTCATCGTTACTAATTATGAACTAACATTCATTACTTAATATTCAGCGTCTTGCACAAGTGTGATTATTATAACTGTATATTAATTGTAACTGGAAGGATGGTCTGGGATTGGGATAAATGTTTGTTGCCATTTGCCACTGTGTAGACCAGCTTGCCAGACGCGGAATCAAGCGGCCGTTCATGTCCTCAACTGAAGATGATTTAGCAATGCGCAGCCAAATCACTGCTAGTCAAATTGAAAGTCAAGTTCCTACCACCAATGGGATAACTTTGGGTCACCACAAAGGGTTCCCACAGCCAATGCACGCATATCCAAATAGATTTAGTAGTAAATATTCTGTGATTGGAAAACGTGGGGATCGCCTCGGGCTCGGCGATCAACTGCTTCAGCTGATACAACAATGGGGGCAGAGCAAGCAAAGTGGGTTCAATTCAAATACTCCTTTTGAGTGGTTTCCTCCTGCTTTTAATTGTGCATGGTTCTGAAATAAAAATACTAACCCCTCACTTTCCCCCATCTTTTCGTTTCTCACCCCCTTTCACTTTTTGTTTATGATTTCGACTGACTTTTAACTTGAAGCCACTTGCGTTACCTGTGAACGTTGTTATGTATTTATGTTTTGCATCTTGTCATCCAGTGGATTTTATAATTTGGAATGCATCACTTCTGCTGGTTGTTTTGTTTTTTTTTATTGTACGTTGTTCATTTGCCTTTATGTGAATGCTGAAGAAGTTTATTGTTTGTTGCACATTTCTTGTGGCATCATTATTTACCACACCATGTTAATTTTTGCATGCTCGTAATATACGTATAAAGTACAAGGTAACATTTAAAACTATGCATTAAAGCTAACTCAATTTTTTGTCGAATTTTTGTACAATACAATAGCTCCCAGAACGGATGTGATCGGTCTGCCAAGAGTTAATTCAGTCGACTCTTTGGTTACCTTTATGTGAATGCTGAAGAAGTTTATTGTTTGTTGCACATTTCTTGTGGCATCATTATTTACCACACCATGTTAATTTTTGCATGTTCGTTATATACGTATAAAGTACAAGGTGACATTTAAAACTATGCATTAAAGCTAACTCAATTCTTTGTCGAATTTTTGTACAATACAAATAGCTCCCAGAACGGATGTGATCGGTCTGCCAAGAGTTAATTCAGTCGACTCTTTGGTTGATACCGGGAAACATCAGCCTCCGCATCAGCACCCGCCGTCCTCTGCATCCAAAGGAAAAAAGTCAAAGGGTGGTAGTTATAAGAAGGATATTGGGCCTTCTCTGGGCATGAAAAAATCTTCTAGTTTAGAATCTCTGCAAACCATGGTTCAGGAAATTCAAATTCAGGAAGATGCAAAATCTGGCTACGGGCCACATCGGGCTGGACCTCCTTCAGTCAGAGTTGTTCGAGGAAGAGGTTGCAATGAAAGTTTCAGGCAAGCGGTGGACCGTAGTTACGAAGCTCCACTGGGGGAACTTGCAAATCAAATGGAAACATGTTAGTAGTCAAATCACATTATCTGGAAAGCGTGCTTGTATGTGTGTAATCTTATTGCAGCGCTCTGATAAATCCAATTATATTTTATGCTCAACACAGTGGCCGAAGAGGAAACAGAGTCTTGCATTTCCGGTACTCCATACGGGAGGAAATCCGGGGATGTCGGGGACTACGAGGGTGAAGGTACGTACGGGAAAACGAAAGGAATCAAGAAAAAGCAAGGTATTTTCCGAGGTCTTGGCTCCATGTTCCGTTTTGGAAGGCATCGAAAATCTACTGGTGCGGCTTCCTCAGCAGCAGCAGCCGCCGCTGTTGCTTCTCGAGTCCAGCAACAACAGCTACAAAAACAACAGGCGGAGGAAGCAGCTTTGAGGCTTCATGAAGCAGAAAGGCTGGAAACCCAACAGGAAGAAGCGAGAAAGCACCAGGATTACCTTCACTCGGTTCGTCTTAGTTCAGCTAACTACCAGGCAGTCCAGGCACAAGGCTATCCCATATACCTTCAGCGGCAAAGCCAGCAACAGCTCAGTGGCTCCATGCGTGTTGCAATGCCTCAAGGTAGCAGTGGGAAGTCCAGTCGCAAATCGGAAGGAACTAGTCGAGTTGATAAAGATATTAATGGAAACATGAATGCGAATCATGGAAGGTCGACTAGTTTTGACGTGTACAATGAGATGACACGACCAGGAAGTCGGGTTGGAATTGTTGATCCGAAAAAGTACACACACTATATTAACTACGAGGAGATACGTCACCATCTCAAGTAAGTTTTCTCTTTACGCTTAGGTACGCATCATAAATATATGTATGTACAATCCAAAATTATTTGATTGGGTAGGCAGTGATAATGAAGCACGTTGATTTTGCATTTTTGATTGTAAATATGACAAGCATGAGTACATATCTTACTGTAAATTCAATGTCAGTTTTACCTTTTTGCAACCGTCATGCTAATTGTATTTTAAGGTGTCTTCATGTGGATAATGTGTTCGTGATGAATTTTATGTTGTGAATTTTATCACGTAATGTGTGCACAAATCGTGCTGGCATATTACAAAGCTTCGCCCTTACAATAGATGTGTTGATAATACGTATGTTATATATGGTGCGATTTATGTAATTACTAATTCAGTGACAGCAAGAGTACTTCATCGAATGCAAACAATAATAAGAACAACTGTAACATCAAGAATGGCATATCCGAGGCTCAACTTCGGCAGATGAGATTGACTGTGGTGGAGCAAAGAAAAAAAGCTATTTTGGAAAGGTTCGTTGAATATTCCTCCTGAATAGGGTGTCACTGTCGCATTTTAGAAACTCTGCCGTTTCTCCAGCTCAACTTTTGTTTGTACCAAACCGTTGTCCACTAAAATGCATTCAGTTTAATCATTTAATTTAATGGATTTTAAAAATATAATTTATACAAATTTCCACCTTCTCGCAATGCATTGCACACCGATAAATGCACGTCGCACACCTTTCGTTTACTTTTGCCTGTTTAATAACACATCAAATGCAAGTGAAGCTATTTGATTTTCACGTTCACCTGTTTAAGTTTTGTTTTCATGTCATAAAGTTGCATGTAGATCGCCTCGAACTATATCGAACTAGATCCTTGGAATTTTAGAATGCCTCTTCACACAATTTCTTCTAAATAGCACAGTTAAAATAAAATGCCTTTCTTGAGGCGTAGACGTTAAGTGAAAGTTTTGCACACAGTGAAAGCAGTGAAAGTACCCTTTGTGAGTAGTTAGTGCATGCTGTTGTTATATATGGCACAAAATGTGTGATGTGTCTTGTGAATGTTTCGCATAGATTATTAGAATGGTTTGAATGCTATTATAATATATTGGCACACCCACAATTTACTATTACGCTTTTAGAATTAATAAATAGATTTTAGTTTGGTAGTAAGCATTTTTAGAGAATGGGAGACGTTGTAAATATTTGTATTATATGAAGAAAATGTGTACATTTTGTATTTTGTGTACAGTCGAAGACACCAACAGCACTATCACTCACAGCGTAGAGAGCATCCGCGTGAGCGTCAAGAGCGTCCAGTTTCTAATTTCTATGAATATGAAAGCATTCAGGCAGCAATGCACGCGGCCGCTGCTGCTGCAGCAGCATCTCAGTCACCACCTGGTAATAGTAGTGGTTCTCAGCAATCTCAGCACCATAAGCCCCAAGTTCACCACCAACCACAGCACTACCACCAAACTATTCAAACCAATATGTCACCACCACCTTCCGTTCCAGGACTAGTACTTCATGGTCAACCGATTTATGGAATGAGTAATGCACAACTGCAGTTGCAACACCAAAACCGTTTGAATAATAATAATGGAATTACTCTTCCT
This sequence comes from Troglopedetes dispersus, assembly GCA_027744215.1. Lineage (NCBI taxonomy): Eukaryota > Metazoa > Arthropoda > Collembola > Entomobryomorpha > Paronellidae > Troglopedetes > Troglopedetes dispersus. The sequence continues at coordinate 3,939 of JAHZNF010001644.1, forward strand.
AGTCCTTCCGGTCCATTTACTGTTGGCATGCACCAAACGTCACCTTCCCAGTTTCAGGTGATTTCCACCCCGGTGAATACTTCACCTTCTAGACAAATGTCTTCCAGTACAATGGACAGAGGAAGCAATGCAGGAAGTGTACTTCACCCATCGTATTCCCAATATTCACAAGGGCTTCCTCCGCAACAGCGACAGAAGCCAAATTCACTACCCCGACGAAGTCACAAAGGTAATTTTTTAAAAGTTCCCCTTCTCATCACGTATCTATTGGATTTGTGAGAAAGTTGTTAATTCGCAATGATTGTGATTGTTTCAGCGGATCCCATGCACTCACTTATTCAAAGTTCGGTAAGTTCTGGACCCTTCCCTCAACATTTTCCCCTTCCTCCTCAGCAGTATAATGGATCAAGTAGTAGTAGTGGTCGTTACTCAATGCACTTTCCCCAATCTCATCATCAGATTCCAGAACAATCTGCTACTCTTGTTGGTGTCGGTACTGCAAGCGGCTACAGGAGTATACCTCATCATCCACAGCAAGGGATGGGTACGAGTCGGATGACTTCATCGTCCGCACAACTTCCTCTCTCGCACCACCAAACACAGAATCTCCCTCATGCCCACCACCAGCATCAACATAGTACGCCGTCCAACGTGGGATCGAAAGTGTAGTCATCCTGTGTTGCCATTCCTAATTTTAACCCGTCATCATTCCAGTTCTTTGCCTTCCGTCCAGTCTCATTTTTGAAGTGTTTCCTCAATTTCAAGGGTTACATTTATAATACTGTGGGCTCAAACAACTATACCATTATAATATGACAGTGCAACTATCTGATAAAAGTATAGCATTTGAAAAGTCTGTGTCTATTGAATAGAATAATATTGTTGTCGAGTGGTAGAGTAGAATTGACTAATTCTTTATAATATTTTTGTTATTCTGAAAAACATGCGTCTCAAGTTCAATGCAGACAGGAACTATAAACATTCACAAAAAATTTGTCTTTTCAACAGAAAAATTGCATCTTTCCGTAAAAACGGTTGTACTGCAACTAAGATCTGTGATATAATGGGTGAAAATTATAAATATTTTTTTGTGTAAGCATTAACTAAAAAGGAAATCAGAGTTCGCGAAGTCGCGCAAACGTTTGGCATAGAGCAAGATTGGAATTGGAATGATAAAGCCTCGGAATGCATTTGTCGTTGCTGAGCATGAAGCAATCAATTTTTTAAAACATTTTGAACGTGCCAATGATTTGGAGTCGTTACTTACTAACTAAATGTATTAAATCTACCAAGAAGCTAAATCTACTCCGAAGTAATATTGTATTTTTCGATGATAGAATATAACGTTAAGAATGAAGTTTCATTTTTGTTTGAAGATTGTGTTCCACTATGTATTGTGCATGTTGGAAGCAAACAACATTTTTAAAGGCGTTTAGGAAATGTATAAGTATGCATACATAATAACACATAAAAATCTGCTTTACGACTTAAATATCGCAACAGTATCTTATCTACATGTGCATGTAAATATATAAGATTTCACTGTTTTACAAGTGGACATTGCCACTTTTATACTTAAGGTAATTAAGCACCGCCCTTTTTATTAGAATTTGATGGTATTATATAAGACATTATGCATTACATAATATGTATTTGGTAAGAATATTTTTGTAATAATTAAGCAATTTCGTTAATTATTATAATAAATGTTATTGACACAGCTTTCGTATCTGATGACAGAGCGACTTAATTATGAATTTGGTTTTCATTGAAATTTACATAAAATGCGGTTTATTTGTACACAAACGAGTCGAGTATTAGTATCCTGTGTTAATACTACTATTATTATTATTTATTATTGAATGCTTGAAGTAACAAACGACTTTTTGAATTTTTGTATCCAAAAGATTTGATTTAGACATACATTTATAAATATGAAGGAACCTACGAAATAAAATATGCAATTCTTTCATGTATAAATCATTTGGAATTTTGGTTTCATTCACAGCATGGTTGTCGTCGTTGAATTCGACTGCACATTAAGAACATTGAAGTTCAAGACAGAAAAATTCTTACCTATTATGTCATATGTACAATTTTAAACTTAACATATATCTAATCATCTGCTGGTCTACAACTGTAATCACATCAAAACATTCCTGTGTTTTTGGTTAAAATCTTCCTCTCCACTAATATTTTCTAATTCTATAAACATTTATATGGCTTATGCATTTTCCCTAAATTAAGTTATATATGCTTCGCCAACCCGTTGGCTGTTGCAATCATCTGGCATTTTGATGATTAATCACGAATTAAAAATTTAAAGTTAATCCTGCACATATATATTTTCTGTTTTAAATTTAACAATCAGGAGAATGGCTTTCATACTTAATATTGTTCTGTTCTATACGAAATAAAAATATAAATACTTGGGAATATTAAAACTATTTGAGGAAATGTATGTTCACAACATCTTTGTCTAACAATAAAACGTGAGGTACGACTAGATTCGTTTACATATTGCTGCACAATAATAATAATCATTTTAAAATAGAAGTCACAGTAGACAAAAATCACACCATAAAATGTGAATATGTCTGAATGCAATGGAAGATATCCATCCACGAATTTTGCTTTTTCGAGGAACAACTAATAGTACTGTGTCACTTCTCAGATTTATCCCATATATAAAAAGTGAAAATGGCAATCAACTTCAATGTTTTGTGATAATAATTTATAATAATAATAATCATCTTGAATTTGCACAATCCTTTAGGAATGAACGTGGACAATGCAGAGGAATGATTTCAACGAAGAAGTGTGTATAAGGTAGCCAGTGCTGATTTTTACCAATCGTTTCATGCTAAGTAGTAGCAATCTGTAAACGCGCTTCCAGTACTTAACCTAATCCGGTGCGGCATAAACTTCGAGTTACCGTATGATTTAGTCTACATTTATCGAGGAATGATTGTAATCGTCATATATTCATAATAACACAGATTAGACTTAATTGAGGGTCCTGCTGGGGAACTGCTGGGTACTCTCCCAAGTCGGTTGGAGAAACTGTTGTCGTCGGGATGAATGAATATTGATTGTGACTCATTTGAAGTTGATGATTACTGTAGGCGTGGGCGAGGAAGGACTGGTTGTTGTTATTGTTGTTGTTATTACTGCTAACATTATTATTAACTGGGTGATGGTGATATCTTTGGCCGTCGTCTTCCAGAGAGTAAGTAAAAATTTCATTCATGCTTAGCTACATAAGTTTCTGTTTCTCCCTCTCTTCCTCGTAAAGATAGCGGCAGTCATCAACAAGGAAGCTATTCCAAACAATAAGTAGCAAAACACGATTGAGTTACACCAATTTTAACTGTGGCATTTATGACTATGACATAATGAATTGTAAAAGTTTTGAAGAAGCATAATTTTTGGCCAGCATACCTGTACCACAGAAGAGTGAGGGGTCCCGTGAATAAATGCCACAAGGCATGTGCATCAATCACCCAAAATATTGGTGGGAAGTCGAACACTTCCTGAAAAAAAAACGGTTCCAGTATTATGTAGTATGTAAGAAACGAGCAACATTTTTAAAGGGGTTAGGAAATGTCTTTCTAACCTAAATCTTTCTAAATAGTATGGCATATTTACTCACCATAACGAGTGATGCAACTGCCAGAAGAACAAAGAGTGCACATTTCCACACATGGTGTAATGATTTCCTATTCACTCCACTCCAGGTCAACCAGCAAGACGCGTTTAGAACACCTAACAAGTTCATTGAGCACTCGCTTGTTATTTTTTCATAACCATATCCTAACGTGACAAACTTTGAATTATTGTGAAAACTCACCCATCGCAATGTTAGCTTTCATGTTGTATCCGTAATCAAAATGCACAAAGGCCAGAAAATAAACATGATACGCACAGAAAGACAAAATGAGAACACCCATTGTCATCGTCACTGTTCTGGATCTTAATCTGCAAGAAATTCATAGGATAAAAATAAAGGATTGTTTCACTTCTGAAAAAGTCTGCAGTATTGAAACATTCCTTCCAAGCGTTGTTTACGAGTAAGCCTCACAAGATGTTATGATTATGTTATGCAAGTATTAAGACAACTGGAATATCATTAATGTGCTGGTGTCCATAAAGACGTACCTGACAAACACGGAGAAGAACGAGAAAGCATTCATGGAAAATGCGGAAAGGTAAGAGTGGTGCATCCTTCTGAATATTCCTCCGGAGATGCCACAAGCCCACAACGTGACTGAGAAGATTTGCCATTGAGAAAATAGCTGATGCTGGCTCTTGAATTCCCCAAAGACGAATAAACGGCCACTGCAAAAATAAAAATAATATTATGTATTTACTTCTTTCATAAATATTATGCATATAAAATTGAAATCGTAAATTGAAATGTGCATACAATCGTAAATTCTTAATATATACTACATAGTACATACGTTCTTTGGATGATATACGATAAGTTTTAGTAGATGTTTCGCGAACTGGCTTACCTTTCCAAAAAATTGAGGAATAGGGATATTGTGCTGTTGAAATGTGTGCACAGTGTTCCACATGCACACATACTTGCACTCCGAGTCACAGTCCCACAGCAGGTATTTCAAATAAGTAGGCTGACCTATGTATTCTGTCAAAAAAGTAGATTGGTTACCATAAATCTCTCACGTCACATTTGTAAAATGAAGGTTACGGAAAGCGAATCTGAATTGGAAAAATTACCTTTTCCTACACACGAGTTTTGTTTACATTTAACTAAGCAATTATGGAAAGTATAATCTCGATCGCCTCTAGACGATGTTACAAAGGAGGGGAAAACACACAGAAGTAGGAGCAGAGCGAATAACACACGTGATGAGCTAAACTTTGGAGTTGAGGTTATCCCCATATTTCTACAACTACTGCCTTCGGATACAGCCAAGCGTGCCGTTGGTATTATGGCCATTTTAAAAATTTGTTATTTTTTGTTTAAAGGTTAAGAAGCACCAAATGGACAACCTAACGTATATTTAAAATCTTTGTTAGTACTTGGTACTTTTCGTCACAACTGTACCGTACAAAACTATCGGTCATTGGTTTTTATAGAATCTCCATGTTTCAACTCTACTGGAATAAGTTTCGACCTCTCATCAACAGAAAAGTCAAAAACTCTTTTAAAACTTAAACTTCAGTTCTGTTTTCATTTTTTCTTAAGTTGTCATTTTGTTAAAAACTAATAAAGTCGTTATCCATCTCGTATAAGTGTTTCATGGAAGTGTTAATGTTTGAATACAAGTAAAAACTTTTTTGTTAGTGGAGCCAACATTGTATAAAATCACCTCGGAGTCAAGTTTGTTGGAAGTTTGTCATTTATTTATATTCGATTAAATTAAGATTAATTACAAGTAGTGTTTTCACCGAAAGTGAAAACGAAATCTGGAATACCATAATGAGTTCTCATGGTGTATTTGGCTTATCTGCTTTAATAGCACAATAATAATTCTAACAAGTACTACAGCCTAGTAATTACATTACATTTCGAATAACAAGTGCTTGTCCAGCAATTGTATGTGCGAGCGAAGGAAAGGAGAAACACAATACATTCTGTTCAGGAATTTATACCACACACACCACCGCACCATCAACCACCACCACCAAAACACTATAATATTATTAAATTCATTCAACTAGCCAAACTACCAGCAAAATAACACGGTTTTTCTTGTCTCAATCTCCCTTTTGCTTTCCATTATAGAGACTCGAAATTAGAGTCTCCAATCCAATACTCAGCTCTTAAAGATGACTATATATAGAGGAAAATATTGCTGTAGTTTACTTATTATGTATTATTATTTTTATTGTTGTCTTTCTGCTCCATATTTACATATTATATATACTTTGGTCGTTCTCTCTGTATCCAGACAGAGCAGTTTTGTGTGGGTGACTGATTGGTTCAGCAGAGCTTACTTGAACAGCAACAACCTCGTTCTCGTCTCACTCATATTTCCAGAGTTCTCCAGGCTTTCTTTTCCAGTAGTGAGCACGCACGCCATGCCAGCGAAGAGTGAGAGTGAGACTACCATCCTGCCAGCAGACCAGGAAGTAAGTATACACGTCGTATCATAATAATATGTGTGACTTTTTTTTTTCAGGAGAAGTTATGTGAAAAAGTAAATACATACATGCATAAAAACACACTACTGTGCATTTATATTGCACACCTATGTGGCTAATAGAGAATTAGAGGGGCAAACAAAAGATATGAAAGAAAATGCATTGACCGTTTTCACCGTTCAGTCTATAAGCGTGGCAGTCAATCTATCCGCTCCACTGGTTTTTTTTTGGCATTTTTAGCAGTTCACTTCTATTTTTTCTGTGTTGTTTTTTGTGTGTGTACTATTATTATCCGAATTCCGAATGTATTGTGTTTCATATTTCACACAATAGAAATATC
>JAHZNF010001645.1:0-11799 GCA_027744215.1 Troglopedetes dispersus
AAGCGAATATTCTAAATATCAGCAATTATGCAAACTATATGTAAATACGTGTCAAAATGATAGCATGGTTTATCCACCAAGACCTTGAATTTGCTGCTTATCATCAGTATCAGTGCCGGTAATAATTCATGAATAAAGTGATATTGCAAATAAACATGAAAATTGTATCAGCTCCGTGTGACAATTTCAATGAGGTTGCTGACCACAAACTATACTATGTACATAGCTATTATGAATGTGCATAAATCTGCTGTGTGTGCTCTTTTCATGTGTCTACGTACATATACTTTTCATCGTGCCAAATTAATGCCAGTTTGGTGGTCTCAAAGGACACGCATAATTATATTGAAGCTCTCGTTTCTCGCTGCTACTGTTGCATCATGCATATCATTATATGTCACTTTGGAGGTTTTCAGGCAAAAGTAACTACATACTCGTACATATATTCCTTGGTTAATCGTATTTTGCACCCTTCAATCAACCTGTGTCAACAACAATTATGGGCCTAGATTCCCAACAAGTGAGGCAAGACCACCGGGGAAAATACTGAAGACTCATATAGTACGTACGCATTGAAACATTACGATGAAACTATCATTTTAGCATTATTCCAAAACCATTACAGAATGAACTCGGCATTACATTATTATGCACACTTCTACCTTCTAACCTCATAGACGACAGTGCACTTGTCGTTGCACTTCCAATTTAAGAACATGAAGAACGAGGCAAGGCAGTATGCTGTGCACATCCATAACGTTCTCTAGCGTAGTAGTTGATACATTTTCCCCCTTTTGCTCCAACCTTTTTTTCGCTTCCAAAAAATTCAGAGTGAGTGAAATACCGATGCCGGGCAAGTTGGCTCGGGCAGTTGAGCTTGGAATCAGCTCCGTAGCACAACATTCGTTTTCATGCGGTAGCGCACAACGCAACGCATCGTCCTGTTTTACAACAACTGTACAACAATATTTGAAGGGAAACGACACCGTGAAAGTCAGCATTGTCGTTTAGTTGCCTACATCCCCGAGATGGGTTTTTTGTAGGCTCTTTCTCGCTCACATTGTTGCCCATAAAAAGGTTCATTTATTATGTAGGTGGTGTTGCACTTTACTACGCAACAATGCTTACGCAAGCCAGCGAGCGGAAGTCGGTATCACCATTATCGTAATCTAGCCTGGGCACGGCACAGGACCAACTACAACACATCAACTCATTATCATTTTCCATTCTTTTGGGTGATACCTTGTTAACGAGTTTCTTCATTAATCAGTTCCATTCTCGAGACGGCCTTTCATTCAAAATTCGAGTTGAGTCGGACGAAGAAAGTGGAAAAAGTTGAACGGGAGTATTTTTTTCTAAATTGACGTGATGATGCTCCGCTCCCACACAACAAGTCAAGCTGAGTGAACTTTTATTCAGGTTTTCTTGTGTGCGCCCCGAGTCCCGAGAAGCTCACTCTAAACAACAATACTAATCACAAAAAACTAGCAGAGGGGTACTGTTTATAAATATACGTGTATCTTATTATTATTCACTTTCCCTCTTCATTCAATGTGCGCATAAAGCTAGAAGGGAACTGAGCACAAAAGAGAAAGGGATAAGTAGAGTGAGGAACAACGAGGCAACAACGTCAATACACGGAAAGTAACTAAGCATGAACCTTCACCACTCCGGCTTGGTAGGCCACACACATACAACAACAACAGGATCAAGGAGAGAGATAGCCTAAGTGAATGAATGAATGACTTGAGTGAATCAAATTAAAGTGAAGTGAAGAATAGAAAGCAACATCGATATTATCAAAAGAAGCAGCTCGGTGAACACAGACAAAGTTAACTCCTTTTAACTAACCAACCCTGCCGACCATTAGGTTATCGGTGTGTTATATCGAACGACCCAACAACATTCAATTTTCCGTGCTGGAACGTTTTACGGGAATTGGTGGATGATCGCTCTTTGTAATAATGACGATGTGAGGAGGAGAGACTATACACAAAAATCGCCCTAGCACTGTTCCATTTAAGTTTATTCTGAAACACTCTAGTCTAGTTATTTCGGGCTTGATTTTCCCTACAAAAAAGACCCTGAAGATAATATAGCCAAAGTTGAATGTTATAATAAAAGGCAAAATCGATTATTACTTTTATTATTTCTTCATGCCACGGCCCACACTTCTGCTCCGTTCGATACTTCGTACACTTCATCTTTCTTTCTGCTGCAGTAGCTGATATTCATGTACAGCACGATTATTCAGTGGCCGGCCATTCCGACAATTCTGGAGAAAGAGGCAGCTGGTGGAGAAAATCAAACTCATTAATATTCTGCGAGATCCCTCTGACCAGTTTCCTTCTGCGAACACCAATCAGCAAACTGCCTTCGACACCTGAAGCAAGCAGCAGCCAGCAGAATGGTGGAGGCACATTAGTGCATTTTCTATTGTTACACAAAAACATTATAGACTTTAGCTAATACCAAAGACACACCGTCTAACCAATAAGGCTTATTAAAAGGGTCGAACTTAATTTGATCTTTTCTAGTGTCGCATGCGATATACCGAATTAAAGCTATACTTGTATTCTCTGAACGAGGGCAAGTGTAAAGTGACGATACTGGAGAGCGGTGTAAGGAGACAAAAAATATAAATTCTGAGGAGAATTGGGACATGCGTGTCCAGTTTCAGAAAGGAAATTCATGTTCACTCACACTTTCTTCTCTTCTTGAGCACAAACGTCCGGTGCGGTGGTATCGTCTGTTGTGTATCATTAGCAGATTGAGTAACCATCTGCAGAAGTGTTGATGTGGAGCTGGTGGAGAACTGCGAAGGTGTTTCGATAGCTCAGCTGGAGATTTATTCCTCTCGTTCCCGACTCACTCACTCATCATTAGACCCGGATGGCCTTCATCTGTAGTGGAGGTAGGTTGTATTAACGTATAAAAAATATAATAATAAAAAATATATTGTTGAAATCCCCACTTCACTGAATCGGCGACAAGCAAACTATATCCCATTACACCTACATAGGTATGTATTTTCTGGAAATTTCCTCGATTGCATTCTCTTGTAACGTGCATCTCAGTAGAAAAAAAAGTGTTGTCTTACCGGGATAAATCGGAATTTTGACAAGATTTCCCAGGAGAATTCTTTGGGAACAGAAGTTGGAGAGGTACCTTTTCCGACCAGTTCCTTTCGAAAAAGAAACGACCCACACCTCCACACGTGCATGATCTTGAAGAATGCAATGGTCAAATGAAAGTTAATCAGACGGTTGATCTCTTCTTTCTTGGTACAAAGCATCAGACAAACGTGTATATGTACTTTTCTAGGAATCAAATCAAACGAGTATTTACTGGTTACAGGTTACCCATTTCCGATTTAGACTTTTGTAGCGGAGTAATAATAATGGAGATATCGCGAACTATATGAATTATATGTAACAAACTTACATTTAAGCTTGTAATGTAGCCGATCCTTTTTATCTGACTTTTTGATTCGTGCTCTTTGACTTCCAAGAAGCCTGGTACAAAAAGAATTAAAAGAGCAAAAGGTGATGAAGTAGGAATAAGAGAGGGAAAAAGAGGGCAGAGTATTTTTTTATTATTTATTCCATTTCTTTTTTTTTCATGTACATGTTTTCCAGAGTTTGACCCATCCTATCAATCCCAAAAGTATTTTATCAGAGGACTTGTGAGTGAAAGCAAAAGGAGCACATCTGGAAGGAAAAAGCCAGGTTCATCTTGCTGTTGAAGTGCAACAAACCTGAAAATGGTAGATAGGTGTTAGCTTTCATTTATAACTTATATTGCACAGGGATTAAAACAGATTGGATGGACCCAAACGAAGTCAACGTTCGCGTAAGAAAGTACACTTCCAACTTACCGGTTCAATCTACTGTTCATCTCAAACTTAATATTTAATGAGCTGACGAAAAACAAATTGCTTTGGTTGGACTGGTGGAAATCAATTTTGAAGAACAATGCCTCCTGCCAAGATTTTCTTGAAATAAACAAAGCCAAGTCCAGTTGAAGTGAATCCATTAAGATCACTAATGAGTGAGCTCAAGCAGATTGACACTGACAATTAATTGCGTTGAGGGGTTTTTAATTAAGGACAAGGGCATTCAAAGACCGGGCCTGGACACTAGCTTCTTTGGTGACAGACACTGTTGTAGTACTGTCCCGTCCCAACTCGTTCTCTATTGTGAAACGAGCAATTAGATCTAGAGAAATTTCAGTAGAATGCATTATCCGTTTTCACAACTTTCACTTCCACCATGTCATTCATTTCATTACTATCATCACTGTCTTTGAACAATAATAGTAAGAGATCCTCCTGCTGTTTTAGACTCAATTTGTTTGGCCTTGATGGCTTTGCCATTTCGAGCGTTGCAAATTGTCAGAGAATGAGAGCAAGCTTGAGTGCCCTTCCTTAATTCAAACATGTTTTTGGCACTACTGATGGCAGTGAAGTCAGTGGAGCTTTAATTAATTTCAACCTTGTAAAATATTAAATGTATGGTCATGGCTGACGATCATAATGACGTGCTTGGTTCACTCACTACTATGATGTGATGTATGACTCGGTCAACAACAAACAAAGTGAAAACTTTTTAGTGCATATCTCAAACCAGAGAAGTGTACCCTTCACCAACGAACGACCACGGAACGAAAACATGAATTATAAAGTAGAAAACTTGGTGTTTTATTTGCCAAATGATCCTGTTCTCTTGCATTTAAAAAAAAACAAGAGTAGCATCAGATTGCAAATTCTGCTTGCAATGCATTAATGTAAAACAACATAACCTGCGCGCCGTGCATTTCTAAATATTGTTTGTCCGAAGTTTCGAATTTGCATATTTTATCTGGCAAGCGAAAGGTAGAGGAGAAAACTATGCAAATCCAGTCAGAGGTAGAAACACAGTAAAGATTGCAATGCAACGAAGGATTTTTCCAGTGCGTTTTCTATTTACTTATAATTTCAGTACAACACAGTACCAGCAGGATCATATTTGCTCACTTCACGTAGAGACTCACTTTGAGCAGAAAGAAGTGCTCCTTCTTCCATGCATTTCTCCATTTGCTCCTGCTGTGTGAGACTGCAAGGCATCAACAACAAAAAATTGTGAGACAAGAGGTATACTCCAAAAAAAACAGAGGACGAGGACATCCATATGAAAGATGAACAAGTAGACAGGAGAAACCAAAGGAAAAATTGAGTATACATGAGAGAAAAATATGCAAATACATAAAGCAGGGAAGACTCAATAGCTATTCCCTGCTTTTCCTTCCCCCAACTCTAACATACAAACAAATACGTGAAAATAAGAAAAAAAATAAAGTGAAAGCATACTGCTCACAGCATGTTCTCTTAGCATCACTACCACCGCTATGATGACATTAGATATAAATGTTCCATGCAAATTCGGTAAACATTTATACAAGACCGATGAGACTAAACAAATAAACAGTGTGTCTGCTTTTCCTCGCGTTTCCTCTCCTTGCTCCCCTTTTTATATTCTTCAGAAGAACACGAAGGAAAATAAAAAAAACCTAATATGCATGTATATGAGTCAATCGAGTTTACATCTTTTCCTATTTCCTCCTCTTCTTATTTTTTTTGTCTCGCTTTTTTGCCACTCTATTCCATGTTTATACCAAAGCTGGAGAAGTGAGTTGTAGTACAAAGAGGGGGAAAATTGGAGCAGGGAAAGCTGAAAACGAAAAAAAGTAGGAATTATTCATGAGTTTCTCTGTTTCGTTTTTTATTCCTTCTGTTTTTTATCTCAAAAAGTAGGTCGGTCGGTCGACAGAAAAAGGAGGATGAAATAGTGCCAAACATGGTTTAAAAATATTGGACAAAGTAGAATCAACCTGTACAGTGTTAGTTTACGTGTACTTATGTCTGGAGTTCCACGAAATATTTTATAGGTTTCGCACATTCAGACATCCTATTTACACCGCTTCAATAAATACTTTGACATGAAAAACGAAACGTGGATTGTGTCGGTGCTATCATCTATCATCTGGAATTTGTTTTTTTTTTTTACAATCCGGAGAAAGTCTCATTGTCTCACTCTCGGAAATAAATCAGGAGCAGAAGGTAGGTTCAAGAGTGTTTCTCAATTTAATTTTATCAAAGTGAAAAGAAAAACTCATCCAATGTGTCAAGAAATTGGAACAGGGCTAACCCTTCACGCAAAAATTGCAATTTTTCCATATTCAAACGAGTTTGTATCTCATCTCTGTGTAAAATAGCAGGAGTAACTTTAATTTCTACTTTTTTTCCTTATCTCATCTTATCTTGGCAGCCACATCTACATCCGACTTTCCCAAGTGAAATAAAAAAAATGGATGATGACTTGTGAACATGGTGTCGTCTTTCTCTTGGCAGGACGATATCTACTGACGACGACTCGAAGACTGATGTCTTTCAAAAGGAACAAAAAAAAAGTTCCTCTTCCTCTTCGTTTACTTCCTTCCTTCTTTCATTCCTTTTCAGTTGCCTTGTTTGTGTCTTGTTGATAAAGCTGGAAGACGCATGTTAGTCAGTCATTCTTGACAGGACACGCTCCTCAGAGAGAAGCGAGCAAGTATTCTGCTAGCAAACAAGGTTCTTTTTTAAAGTAAAGCGAGTTTTTACTGATTCTAAGAAAAACGGAAGGAAGACGAGGAAATAAAAAAAAGTTTATCTTTGCCTGACTCCTTTTTCCAAAAAAAAAGTGCACAACACATTTTATGTACATACTACTAGTTACAAGGAGAAGTGAGAGGAATTGCTTGTGGGAGTTGTTGTAAAAAGGAAAAACTTCCTAGGAATGGTAGACACTTTTGCTCCGTTTTTTTTCGTGAACTAGCTGCCGGCTAGGCTAAATCAACCACATCAATGTACACGCTTTCTCCTCTAATGCTGACAGTGAAGGGGCGCGAACCTCTGGTAAAAAGAAGTGTTCGCGGGAAACCAAGGTTCACTTTCATCCTCCTCGTTTAACTCTTGACCGAGACGGCGAAAGTAGGAGGATCGTCAAGAAGTGAGAAAAAGTGTTATTTGGAAACCTCATTGGGTAGGGGTGATCGTACGCTGTTCCCAGGCTTGATCTTCACTCTTCACACGAGAAATGCGAGAGGAGGAGAAGCGGAACGAGAGAGGAAAAAATTACAAAGTTAAACAACCCCCTGCTGGATATGTCAATGAGATGAAGATGCTCTCTCCACTGTGTGCAGTCCTGTCATGTATCCACTCATACGTTATATCAGCAGAGCAAACCAAGGGAGCGAAAAGCAAAAAAACCGTAAAGTTGTAGACAGACAAGTTTTCTACTTTGACTTGACTGACTTTTTGTTGTCCAGAAGAGTAAAAAAAGTCTCCTCGTCTTTTACATTTCGAGTGGAAAAAATAAAAACTTTTTCCCCTTCTGTGTGCAGAAAAACGAGGTAGCAAGACCATATTGACTTTTAAGTAGTTACAGTAGTGGTGGAGAAGTAACATTCCAAAAGTACACACACAGTTTATAAAAAAACTACCACGCACTCATACAAATGTATTCTGTTTACTCAACCAACATCACAAACAGAAGAGTGAGATGGGTAACTCAGCTAGGCCATGGTAAAAAATGAAGTTAACAAACAATATATACATATATTCCTGTGAAAAAAGTAAATTACAATGGTAAACGTATTGTCACTCTTTTATTTAAAAGAAGAAAAATTGGAGCAGGAACACAAAAACTTAGTTTAGAGTTTGTCTTATTTTTTTTGGTAAAGTAAAAACTTTTGTCTCTCCTTTTTATGATGCTCTCTTTGGTTTCTATTACAAATGTCATTACTGTGCAGAAGACAGAATGAGGTGAAATATAAAGTAATAGCACGGCTAAGAAAAAATGGAGACGGGGAAGAATCAAGGCGTATATTTTACCATCTCTGTGTCCTTGATCACATAGCCATCACATCCCTCCTTACCCACAAGAACATGGTAGTTGAAACAAGCTAAAAATAGGGAATCGAAAATGAGACAAGAAAAATACAAACAATCCTCGCATTTAGTCTGTCAGGAGAAGTTGTGAAAAGGGAAGAGGTACATTTCTAATGTGGACGAAGTCTGATGACATGCTGACGCTATGACAGTTTTTCTTTCTTTTCTCCTCCAAGCCAATCAAAATATGTCAACCTCTCATCCATTTTTCCGTCTCAGTGCACCACGACAATGGACACATTAGTGTAAATGCTGCTGTAGTCTCCAAGGGTGGCATAGTTTCTTTTCTGATGACACTGCATAGTACATAACACATATAATTGTATTATTAGCTTCGTCGTTCGCCGAACCTACAACAAGCCTTGTTCACACATCAACTCAAAGAAATACACAAAAACGAATCCGTATGTATAAGATGATTTTCTGCTTCAATAATAAAGGATGAAAGCGACAGAGCTCCTTGTGTGATACTTATAGTGTCATAATTTATTTATTTATTACTGTTCTTCTTTCTGGGCCACCAAACAATAGACTATATTACATGATATGGAACGGTTGCAGTAAAAATATAAAAAAAAACTGTGCAATTTTTTCCCAGTCTTTTTGTGTCGCCACCACTCCAACATCTGTACTACCAGAAATATGTAACTCTTGGATCTTTTTTTCTCTCTCATTTTATAGAGACCAGTGAGACCTACTGCATTAGGCCAGTTTTGACAAACCATTTTTATTTAACCAAGTAAGTTTTATAAAAAAAACGGTTCAACAGCACTAAAACCATTTTTGCTCGGTTGTTCTGTGCGGATGTGGGTGTGAGTGAAAGTGGAATTGTCACACAACTCGATTCACGATTTGGCCTCTCCACTTTTATATGTAATGTGGACACACATATATAAGATCTGTGAATAAATTCATGGGGTATCAAAACAAGCGGTAACATCCCATTGGGAAAACACAACCGGTAGCGACCGAGCTAAGTTGGTGTGTTTTTGTGGTAATAAGTACTGCAGGAGAAAGGAAGCGGGTTCAGCTACATACATTTTGCTTGTAGGACGTGTATGAAAACATGTGAGCCCAACAATTCTTCTCGGTTTCCTCTTATTAACCCTTGTTGTCTGCTGTTCTCAGTGCTCACACAACAATTTTTCCAGCGAAATCAAAAGAAGGAACGACGACGCCAGCGTATTATCATCCGCCGGATATCAGATTCAAGCAAGGAATTAGTTAGTGAGCACTAAAAGCTTTCTCAGCGTGTATCACACATATATACGAGGATGTCAGAAGAGTTTATATAACCTCCCGTTTTAGCTCACAAAAAACTTGTAGAAAATACGCAAGAAATAACGTTAAAAGCTTGAGGATCTGTGAAACAGTACTATTTCGTTGGAATGTGTAGAATACCGTGAAAATAGAGGAACAGCGGGTGTTAATACTTTTGGACTTGAATAAACCCATTTACAACGACCAGTCCTACCCTTTTTTTCCTTTCCTATCAGTAAATTGATTCAACAAAAAAAATCCCGAATTAAGTTTTTCTCCTGCTCACCTTACTCTCTCTCTCTTTAGTTTTCGCAGTTCCAGCACATTTATTTTTCAAAATGATAATTATTGACTTGATCAGCGAAGTGAGTAAGTGAACAATGCTCCGAATGTTGTTTGTTTGGCGCAGAAAGTGTTTTACGCTGAGAGCAGCACAAGTGAACTAAAAGAAAAAAAAGGAGATTTTATCGCTGGGACACGAGTAAACAGTGGAAGTTACATGGAAAGGGTTGAGACAACAAAACGAAACGGAAATCCGGTGAGATTCCTTTTGTTGTGATGTTTTTTTCCCTCTCGCTCTTGCTGATCTTCAAATTGTATACAAAAAACTGCTACATAATTCCTTGACTGTTTCTCGCCTGCAGGATTGCAGAGAAAAAACACTATGAGGAGATAGATTCAGAAGCGCGATCAAATAAAAAAATGTTTTTATAAAACGCTTACATCATCACATTGTCATCATCATGATGATCATCATCATATATACTACTACTCTTCCCGCGTCGCTTCCACCTATTCACACATTTTGAAGGTGTTGGAAGAAAAGCTGAAAAATCCCAGTGAAATGTGAAGATACATACTTTTGAGTTGTCTGTGCACCACCCAACACACTTCTCGGTAGTTGAAGATGAACTGGATGAAGTACATTATTGTTTGAGAAACAAGTAGTCTTGTGTAAATAAGTTTAACTGAAAGTTTTTTCTGCGAAAAAAAAATCCGTGTGAAATAGAAAAAAGGACCAGAGTAAACACAGCGTGCTCAACATCGTACAGACAAATCCTCTCCTACAACAGCCATCGCATCACACATCTCATTCATTTCTCAAGTGAGCATTTTTCTCTCTTCTTTTCTTTAACAGCTTCAGCCATTAAGCGTGTCTGCTAAGCTTTTAAGCAAACATAAATATGTATGTATATGTTGTCGGTATCGTTTTACTCCATTTATGAATGAAAAACGGGGAAAAAACTCATTTAGCTTCAAAGCGAAGACGTAAAAAATACATGGAAATACCAACGCACTCGAGCCAAGTGAAAAATTTATTCCCATTGTCTCAAACAGGCAGACGAAAATAAAGTAGGGAAGCAGAAGATTTCGATTCAAGTACAAACAAGAAAAAAAGCAAGCTGTGTAAACTCAATCGTTGATTCCATCCGTGCTTATCCAAGCATGCTCGAAACAAAAGATTTTAGCAACAACAAGACTTCATTCGAACGCAATCAAAGGTATTTTCAATTGTTTCCTTTTTTATCGCAAATTGAAAAAAATATTGTGTTGATTGAATATTAAATGAGGAGATTGCAATCTACATGTCCTTCATCATCCCTTTTGCTAATGAATGGTTAAAATTGATAAGGATCGTTTTTTATGTTAAAGCACCTCAACTAAAGCCCGTTCAATTTCAGAGAAATCAAACATAAATATAGCTTTGGTTCTAATTTCACATTTTGGGGAAACATAAGATTTATCTCTTTGTAAAAAACAAAAAAAATCCGATTGTTTTTGCCCAGAGCGCTGTATTTGATGGCCCAGCAAACTCATTTTGTCTTTCAAGGACTGGTGATTGTTGATTTGAGTGAACTGTCATTTTGTAAATGTGACAATGACATTTTCTCAATTTTTGGCCTTTTTGCGCGTAAAATCAGTCACCAGTTCTTTTTGTGTTTTTCCTTGGAACACTATTTCCGTTGGGAAGTGTGTAACTCACCACTGTGCCACATTTGGGATGGTAGCATTGAACCCTTGGATTGCGAAAAAATCCTTTCATTTTGTTTTTAAGTGATTTCTCAGCTTGACTTCATGTGAAAGGAAAACAGGGAAAACGTTTTCCCTCCCACCGTCGACAGCAATCACTCACCATGAAAAAAGGAAAATCATCCCACCTAAAAACCATACTATAGGTATTTGCGTAAGAAGCTTTTTCCTTGTTGTTTTTTGTTTCACATCTCCTCCATAAATATTTATTGCTGTGTGCGTACACACAGACATTACATGGAGATACATACAAGATCCTGTATGTGGTGACAATACATAGAAAATGCAAAGTTTTTGTAGATTGTTTGTTATCATTACTGCCATTGAAAATGGTTTGGAGTAATGTAACGGAAGTTGTCTGTCTATCCAGAGGACACACATATTTCAATGCACGCAGAACCAGACACAGTACGATTTTTTGTTAAATTAAAAAACTAATTAAAATTAAAATTAAAATTAATTTCATATTTTTTGAAAACTAGCCAATACTTAGTGGATGTGTAGAAGAATTGATCTGCTTAGTTTAGTCGAAGGAAATCTTA
>JAHZNF010001646.1:0-10074 GCA_027744215.1 Troglopedetes dispersus
AAATGTGACTGCCAATCAAGAATGGAGAAACGTGTGAGCATATAAAAGAGTAAATACTTGCAATTAGTTCTCTCCAGTTGGAAAACAACTGACCTCGAAATATAAGGATGTATGCCACATGTACACTTTATATATTTATGAGGAGATTTTAACATTAGTCCTGTAGAGGCAACCAATGGGAATGAGAATCATCATTTGTAAATGGGATAATTGGTCATGCATCAATGGTTGCTGGTGAATAGTAAATTGCTTGATTGGTTTCAAATGAAGGGTATCGAGATACCTTGAGAATCCCACAAGTTCATTGCTGTTAGGTATTATCCTTCTTCAGAATTCGGCGATGGCGTGTTACACAGGACACCCTTCCAATTCAAAAACACTGAGCTATTAGCTGGCAGGGTAAACTAATACATTTTTAACAGTTGGCGTCATAACACAGATTCCTATAATTCTTAAGGCATGAGACGGTTTGTTAAAATGTACCCCGCAGTTAAAAGATGCATAAGCATTTAAATAATAGTAAAATGCGTTCCAAGTAAATGGTTTTCATACTGAAATACATAGGACGACGGTGGTAGCCATTAGAATGGAGTAAGTAATCAGAACAAGATTCGTTTTCCGCAGAAATTATGTGTTTAAATTGGAGTTATATATATGTATGTTTGTCATCTAGTACTGGTGTACCTACACTTTAATTGTGCTAATAAGAACATAATTACAAAAGGAGGTACCACATTCGCCATTTCTTGCATAAACTGGAAGAAAATATTGCACGAACACCATCACGTAAACCCCATTCTAGCCCCGCATGATCGGACAACTCTGACAAATACTAAAATAAGAATTGTTGAAAACTAGTGACAATGCAAACAACAGGAATTCGATTTTTTCTTTAATTGCCAACTCATTATTTTCATGCCTACACTCTTCTATGACAGATATGCTTTACGGACACGGAGAAAGTCGTGGAAAGTAGCGATTGTCGTTCCTAATTTCCTTCATCTGAATTCTTAATTATCCCCAAAAATGATTATCCGTTTTCTCACTGGGGTGTTTTCATATCTCACTGAAAAGAATGGAGCTGGGTATTTAAAGAAAAACCCTTTATAACTTACTTCAAGGTAACGCAACCAACTCAGACGTGTTTGGTGTTTGTCAGTTGGATGGAAACATCCCTTAAAATATTGTCTGTAAAGTCGGTCATTTAGTATGAGGATTTAAAAAGGCAAGTCACCTGCTCAACAGATTTCTTTGGATTGCTAAAATTTTATCGCTCCCAAAATTTGCACAATGGCACAACCTGTCATTCCTCACATGAATGGGTCATCCGTGCTGGTTGGTACACACGGACTCATAACCCAAACTTTGTTGGCTTCTGTTTGGAACGCGCGTCCAGCCGATATTTATGGATTCTCTGGAGTGACACAAGAGAGGAACAAAACCCTTCTCGCAATTGGAAAGCTGGTGACTGAAGTAGCGAAGATGTGCAATTTTACACCAGTGGTTAGCCCTCTCGATGACATAAAATCAGGTAAAGTTGATCGGTCCTCTTTCGATGGATTTATCATCCCATTCGTGGCGCCAAAAATTGTCGCCCCATATTTCTACCCTTTGGAAAAAACCCGTGGTGAAATATTTCTCGCAGTTTACCAATACTTCAATTTTGTGTACTGTGATCTGGACCACGATGCTCAGTCATTAAACTTCAATTTACTCTTGCAACCATTCGACTTTTGGATTTGGACTTGGCTCATAGCTGGAGCAATTTTGGTCACAATTGGTCTCTGGTTTCCAATGTACAGGAGTGGACCATGGAGCGGATTGAGCAAAGCAGTATTCATGACAATTTCTGGTATCTTCTCCGACGCAATTCACGATACCTCGAAGAAAAACACTATTATCCTTTTATGGCTTGTCTTGTGCTTCATTTTCAACAACTTGTATTCCGGAGTTCTCACCAGTTTGCTCATCGCCCCCGTTGAGAAAGACGTAATCGACACAGTGGACGAGGTTTCCGAAAGGAAGTACCATTTCGTTACCACTCAAGCAGGCTTCTTCAAAACAATCCTCTTCATGACAAAAGTGATGGCAGCCAATTCCCAGACCAATTCCAGTTTGCAGATCCTCACCCGGACAATCGAAATGAAAGAAACTCTCCCAGGATTGATCCAATCGTTAGCCTTTGGTTCTCACACAGTTTTATTTGCTCCATTTCTTCTGATCATGCAGTACTGGACAATGCTCACGGAGATGAATGAGCAGAGATACAAAGCAACGAAGAAGGTGAAGCACAAGCGATTTTGTCACATGGGAAAGGAGCTCAGTTCAACTTACTCTATTCCCGAGACCTGGGTATTCCTCATGAATCAACAGGAAGGGAAAGTGAGCTCTGCTCAAATGCTCAGGTTACTTTATCATTTGGACGCAAATGGAATTCATCCTTACTGGATGCACTTCTTTTTTCGAATTCAGGGAACAAATCGAGCTCAGGATCTGACAAGGTTCAAATCGAAGACAGAAACATTTGTGGAGGTTCCCGTCGAACCCCTGGCTTTCTACAAAGGCAGCATTTCCACCATTTTTGCATTATACGGAATTTGCATTGCCATCAGTATACTCGCTTTTGTGGGCGAATTTTCCAGCAACTCCTCATTATGTCGCGATTATATTTGATTTTGGTTAGGATGACGAAGCTAAACTATTTTTGTTTAAAAGAAGGCACATTTTTGCTCTCCTTTTCATTCAACTTGCTCACAACTTAATTGTCAACTTGTGCACTGTGTTATGCATATCTATTATTTCATTTCTTCATACAACCATGAAATAGTTGATTCAACACACGCCCGGCCGTACCTCATTATTATTCGCGTGTTTTTTGTATAAATTTTCTCCATTTGTTCAATATGTCGTTTCAGTAAAAGAAGAAAGTAGTGGAACTGTGGAACACCTGCACCCGTTTTTTTAGAGCAAGGCCATCATCCTCATTCAATTTAGGAGGCATCAATATGCTCCAAACATACAGAATAAAGAACGCGTCTGGCACTTTACTTAAACCGTAATATTATTGCCCATACTTTTTGGTCGGACTGAATGGGGATCTGTGGAACAGAACGGGCTCTACAGGAAAACCCTCTTTGAGTATAACAAAGTTAGTCACGGAATTTGCTCGTAATTATGGCACCTGTCGTCGTAATTTTTACCCTTTCCTGACAATCCTCCCATCCTTTTACCGAAAGAGAACATCTTCACTTTTGTGGAGGAGAATGATAATAATATAATATTACACAGAGACGTATACATGTAAGTATGTGTATAACATATAATCCTTGTTCATGGGATGTATAGATCCCGCTATCACGTACTACACAACTAACCGAGAGATCAACCTGGGATTCTTCGATGCTGTTATTAATTCCATAATATAGCTATCACCTATAAGTTCTATATAGTCCTGTCATCTATCATCAAAATTTCTTTTTGGTTGGCGACCGTGACTTTCTCTCAACCCTCTCTCGAGCGACATGCTTGGTGTTGCGAAATACAAAACTTGATACGATACGGTGAATGTTTAGAGGCGTACAAACGTAAAGCAGTTACTAGTCGTTATTAAGAAGTAAATGGATTTTCCTGACTCAATTTTGAATCACGCAGCACAAAGGGAACATTGTAGTTGAGCACTACAGATTCGTCCATAAGTACATATTATGTGCATGTGAGCACATATAACTATATGCCACTCCCCAGGTCAGCCTGACTGATGATTTAGCTAATGAAATTGCGGGCAATTGCGTTCACTGTGTTGTGATTCGTGATGTTTACCATTCCTAAAGAATTGCCCTTTCATTACTCTCTGAAGAGTATAGTCAGCAGAATGAGGCAAATTGTGGAACGAAAAAGCAAACAAAAGAGAAGCGTCCGTGTTTGCCTTGCATCATCAATCATCACTTTAGTCAACACTAGTAGTAAATACAACAGGAGGGCCTTCCAAACATCATCACAGAGGAATTAAATGTGCGATTCAATTTACTCTGTTCAGTTTGCAACACGCTGAATTTCCCTTTCTCTGTCTGATCCTTTAGAATAAGTTTCGTCTGAATTTCCATCGAAATTCGGCGACCGCCGACCGTTCCAAGTTCAAAAGTGTTTCTGAAAAAAAGTTTCGCTCAAAAAGATTTGATGAACAGCAAAAGTATCAAGTGGGGAAAGTTTTCTCTTTGCTCAGCATCTGATCGATCAAAAATAAATAAAGAAATAAATAACACGAATTTATCAATAAAAAAGTTTCCATTCAGATGACTAGGTCACGTCGATCGAACAAAACATATTATTGTGCATGTGAACAAAGTACTGATCATATACTGCACCCTTTCCGGCACGTTGGAAGCAACTTGACTTGACACACACGTTATGTATATGTATACATTTAAAGAGAATTCGACCACATTATGTTGGTATTGCTTGAACTCCTAAAGTTGTGTCCTTTTGGATGGTCTAATAATCCAGTCCAATGTTCCAACTGGTACAAAAACCAAGCTTTTTTGCAAAGCGCGCCTGAAAAATGTCCACTGGTCATACGTGGGTCAGTCAGTATCTCGTGACTCACTTTCACTTCAGCGTAATCTTGAAGTGATTTAACAATATTTAATTCCATTTTCGCTTCACTACATGTTTTCTCCTGAGTCTAACACATATTTCTTACCTAATTACACGAGCATTCGTTCAACTGGTGTGAAATGCGGANGTATTGCTTGAACTCCTAAAGTTGTGTCCTTTTGGATGGTCTAATAATCCAGTCCAATGTTCCAACTGGTACAAAAACCAAGCTTTTTTGCAAAGCGCGCCTGAAAAATGTCCACTGGTCATACGTGGGTCAGTCAGTATCTCGTGACTCACTTTCACTTCAGCGTAATCTTGAAGTGATTTAACAATATTTAATTCCATTTTCGCTTCACTACATGTTTTCTCCTGAGTCTAACACATATTTCTTACCTAATTACACGAGCATTCGTTCAACTGGTGATGAAATGCGGATGTCCGAAAGTGGAGCCATCCAATTGCATTTTTCAGGGGGGTACTTTTTAGTTGTAAAACCTTGTCACACAAAGAGTTACTTAAATTTTGGAAATAAAAGCTGGTCAGATAGGGCCACTGAGGCCTATAAGTAGTATGGTGAAGTTCCAGAAATTTTAATTCCTGTATTTTCTGTTTTACGATGAGAAATGTCAGGTACATGAATTGTCAAGGAGCAAGAAAACAAAATCGTTCCAATTTTTGCCACCACGTTAAGTCATGTAGACATGTTATAATTTCTCCAATATTCGGGCATAAGGTAAGGGCAAGACTCGGGTATGTATGTAGAGAAGAGGTATTAAATTGTGTCAAGCCATTTTAAAATTATACTGAAGCAAAAGTGAGTCAAGAGATAATGTCTACCCTACGTATATGTTCTGACTAGTCCAACATCACACTTTGAAAAATGCGAAATGAAAAAATGAAATAAACTGTCAAAATTCTCCTGAGTATCAGTGTGCTTATGTTATCGGTGAATTTCCATCACCTTTCAAACAACCATCACCATATTCCAGGACTCAAGGACGACGTTTTTTTATTATACTACAATATACCATATTTGGTGTACGAGACAACAAAGGTGAAATTGGATAATGGCTAAAGGTAAGCGCAAAAATAAGGAAAAGTATCTGACATATAAAAGTGTGCCATTTTTGTTTCATGTCTCTCCCGAAAGAATAAAATGTACAACAGAAGTATTTTTGAAGGATCCCGAAAGACTGAAGTTCAAATATATAAACGCCTCCATCGGTTCGATGGAACATTGGATTGTATCTTTATGAAACTTTAAATTTCCAAAAACGTATTTTGAATTTCGACACATGGACGAACTAGCGAACATAAATAAAGTTAACATGGGCCTCAAAACTTTTGGATTCCTAAAATAAATGTACAGGATCTCCGTTATCGTATAAAACTAGGGTTTTCGGGTCACACACAGAGGTCCGATCCCTTTTTATTTGGATATAGCTGAATGAGCTTCTCGCTGTGGTTTTTAACGTACGATTTTAAAACTCGAACAGAAATGTAGTTCTCTAATTTTATATCAGCATTTGTTCATTGGCATATTATGCTTGCTGTGGACCTCCCGGAAGTGAGAGTGTCAAAAAAATTTCCAAATCTCAAAACTGTTGTTAAACGTAAGTAGTGAAACTAATCGTGATCACCTGTGCGTGACTTGAATCGTCAGCTAATTTTGCGTCGGATACACCAAAAGCGTTCTGCAAGTCTACGAGCACATGCATTAGGCAAATGGTGTTATATCGAAAACTGACATTTTTGCGATTTTCGACAGTCCTGTATTTCCAAATTGCTGCACTCTTCGTCTAATTTGGCAATAGTGTTCCCACAAAGCCTCAAAGTTTACTACTTGTTATCATTTAAGTTTTTTTAGCAATGTCATTTTCATCAAAATCTAGGAAAAGATCCAGCGGTAGCGGTTACAAAACTTCCTAACAACATCATTCCCAATTTCAGGAATCTTGAATTGAAATCTCTGACAACACATGTCAACTCTTAAACTGGTATTAGGAACTTGTACGTAAATACGCAGAGGTATTAGTCCGTATTGAGTGAGAGATAGGTGATGCGTGGAGAAAACACTTATTGTTCGTAATATTATGTACCATGGAACTAGTGAAGCCGATATCTTGCAACATGACAGGTAATAAGCAATGATATAGATTTTGTCCGAAGGTTGACGACATGACAAAGACAATTTAAAGTAATAAAAGCGTTTTTTAAAGATCCGTCGTTAGGAAAACTGATTGTGCTGTACGAATGATGAGAACCAAAGTTTTTGAAAGCCCATTTACAATTACAACGGGTCCCTTTTTCGTCATATTGGATCAAAATACCGAAAGTATTTTGCTCAGGAAACGTTCACCTAAAATGTTGAGCCTGTCTCATGTAAAAAGAAAAGAGGAAACATTTCTACTGAAACTTCGCATCTAAAGGAATGGCAAATGGTATCCTTTGTTGTCTACAGGAGCTAAGGAAGATTTTTTGTGATTTTTAGTTGGATCAAAAAACTTTATCATACATTAAATGACATACCTATCGATAAAATGGATTTAGAGGGAGGAATATTGGCTCGTGTGTTCTTTTTGGATTGCGTGGAAAAATGCTTTGGGGACGCCTTAGATAAATTTTTCGACAACTATGAAAACATTTCGATTGGAATATCTGAACATTTGGTTTTTTATATCAGCAAGAAAAAAAGTCAAGCAAGCTTGTGCTTTGTGTGCACAAAACTTTTATTTCCTCAGTCAAATGTCCCTTCATATCTGCTTCCCCCACTCAGTCTGTACTTTTTTCTTGTGCATCCACCAGCTTTTTATTCTTCCAGTACATTTTCCAATTCGACATTGCCCACGAGCGGCAGGTCATTCCCACATTTATTTCTCACGGTGATCTAGTGTCTCCACTCAAAACTATGAGGAGGCGCACTTGTTTTCGTTTCAAGAGTGAACCGCATACAGTATACAGAATGCGATAAAATTGCTTAGAATTTGCTTACATTCTCATATAAAACAAAAACGAACTGCAGTAAGTAAGTTGCTGCATTGGCAAAGACCGTTCTTTTAATGCATAAAGCCCACAAGTTTCTGATTTAATACAAAAAAGCAACCTTTGCCACAACATTTTTTTTGTGCAAAGAAATTCCACTCACTTGGCAAAGCACGAGTACTGAATTTACCTCTCAAAGCTGGAGATCCATTTGTATCTTTATGCAAAAAGTTTTTTACTTACACTTGCGAATCTCTGAATCCTAATGTATTTTCAGATCCATGTGTGGAATGCAAAAGTTGCGTTATTTTTTGTTAGAATTATTCAGACAAACTGGATGCACATGCGGGGCCAGGTCAGCAAGAATAAGTTTTTTACATTGAAACAAAGCGCATTATTAAATACAAAATGAATAAATACGGTAATCGTCCACCTTCTGGGATAACGCTGTACTATTGTCGACATGCGTAATTTTCCAAAAGCTAAGTAGATACATTGTCGTATTGTCTTAACTCTTTGTAACAAATGCTGCGTTGACTAAACGAGTCGAAGTGGCATAATATTAACTGGATAAATTATGGTAATAGTGTTAGAGATCCTCGAATTGCCCATTCATCCAGGGGAAGGGTGAACGAGCGTGGTGCCACATATGGCCGGAAATGTGTGTGAGTGAGGATAAACGTGACTCACTTATCGGTTGTTTAGTTTATTCGAAGGACAGGTTAGATTTTCATAATACATTATTATTGTCTCCAAAAAGCATTTTAGTAATGTTTCCTGTGATTTAGGTTAACTTTAGATGGACTTTATTGAAAAAGATTTTATGGATAAAGGCAATAATCCGAAAGGAGGCAGAAAGGGGAAACTGCTTGCTGAGCTACCCGAATGCCTTTACTTACGTTGAAAATATAAGAAAAGGATTTCTAAGAATAAAAGTTGTGTGTTAGAAAACACCATCTTTTGCTTTTACCTAAGTGATTTGAAGCTCGTAAATAAAGAAGATTTGGCCAGTTCACTGGAAAATGCAAAACATATATTATGCATCTTTTCATATTTTGATGCTCCTTGTGATTTTATAGTTGTAGTTGTCTGCCTCTATCTTACACTGGTGGATCCGTCACTTTTCCATCTGCTTTCTCGATTGACATAACATCGCTTACAGAGTAAGTCATGTCGACCAATACCACTAACCTAATTATCTCTGGAAGCATACCAGTTACAATCAAATCTAGAATGTAAATGTTTGGATTTTGTGCTATGGTATAATGGGGGTCATCCATCCACCTACGCTCATTAGAGAAATTCAAAGAATCAAGGAAGGCTGGTGCCTTTGTTTCTCCAAAATGTGTCACAGTGGTGATAAATTGAACATGGAGCGTACTTCAGCGTTATTTTTCTTGTAGTATTTTTTACACACAAGATACCCTGTAGCAGACACATTTCCCAACGACACTGAACATTGTGAAATTAGATATTTTCGTTGAACTAAATAGAAGCAAGCACAAGAGACATATTTAATATTTATTAGGTGGGAATCGTCTGTCTAAAGGACACATGCTACTGAAAGGAAACAGTCGTGTTGATGTGCAATTACTGCTTCAGAGTGAGACTACCATCCGTCAGTTAGTTACATGAATAATAAACTTCGCATTTACTATAATGAGTCCTTTCTTCTCTCTTCTTGCTTTAGCTGGTGAAATGTCTACAAAATGATTTTATTTGCATGGGTTGTTGTGTTAAAGAATGACTCCGTTATTTCGAGTATATTTAGTATCGGGTATTTTTGAACATTATCGGGCTCTATTATAGTCTTTTAATTTTTAAATGTGAGAACGATTGAGCAAAGGAATAGAGTCTTATATCAAGCCTTCAACCAAAATATTATTAAAGATTTGAAATTAAGGTCTTGGGATCCGACGCACGTTTTCCGGCTTGACAGCATTCCAAGCAGGGAATAATTGAAAATCAATTGTACTCCCCAAGTCGTGGTGTTTCTGCTTGTTCATG
Source organism: Troglopedetes dispersus (assembly GCA_027744215.1). Classification (NCBI taxonomy): domain Eukaryota; kingdom Metazoa; phylum Arthropoda; class Collembola; order Entomobryomorpha; family Paronellidae; genus Troglopedetes; species Troglopedetes dispersus. The sequence goes on from JAHZNF010001646.1 coordinate 9,586, forward strand.
GATTGAATTCTTGAAAAATAGAGAAGGCCTCTTCAAGTCTTGGACTTGTCGGGGATGGATCGTCACCGTGAAAAATATGCTTTGCATTACCTTTCTTTCCACGTGAAATATATTTTATTGAGAAGTATTATGGTAGAGCTTGGAGTACATTTTGAGAATTGATCGATATCGATATGCCATTCCTCGCAAGATTTCCAGTTTGCTTTTGTGAAGAAAGCCTTGTCCGTGAGGGAAAGGAATGCCAAAAGGAATTGGGCAGAGACAAGTAATGGTGGCGTGCTGTTGCTGTTGAACAAGGAAAACATTTTGACCCATATGAATCTCTCTGTTTTCACATGTCATTCCTCTTTTTTGCCAGCATTAGTGCACCGTCATGGTTCGTAGTTTGGAATAAGAGAAATTGCACGTATGTTAGGTAGTTTGAATTCTGCAAACTTCCCTGTATTTTTTATTTGTCTTCTTCAAAAAGGATTGTGCACAATCGTGTTT
>JAHZNF010001647.1:0-13485 GCA_027744215.1 Troglopedetes dispersus
GCTCCAGTGGTGTAAGTACGTAACTCTTATCTGACTAACACGTCCCTGCCTCTGCTCCAAAAAACAGAAAACTTGTGTGTGGAGAGTGAAATCGGTTCAGCTGAAATACATTAACTTGTATGTATATCAGGATGTGTGTAATCCATAAAGTCAAATGATTTTTTTAGCAGCCAGAATTGGTTTCACGAGATGATGTGAGCGATGCGGCCGTTGTAACCGCTCTTGCCTTTGCTCCTCAGCGGATAATAATGATAATGCCGGAGAAAACCGATTTTTGCAAGGAAAATAAAAAGGATTTTCGGGGCGAGATAATGTTTTTGCAAAAAATGGGGCCGGATCGTGTACAAACTCAAAGCGTATGACTGCTGCAAGCGCTTGAGCTCCAGCATCAGCTCTCATATCACTGTTACCAGAGAACATAAGCAAGTGGCAAGCAAAAAGGCTACGACGCGAGTGATCCTCGGGAAAAAAATAATAAGTAAACGTCAAAAGAGGAGATAGTCTCGAACCGAAGGGAAGAATAATAAGGCCCAGTGAAGAGAAATGATGGTGGAATTTTTCAAACTGTTGGATTCATCTGGAATCCATTAATTTTAATCTTGTTTCCAAAAAAAAACTTGTCTACCTATGTGCACACTGGAAAGGCACGAGCAGATTCTTCTTTAAGGATATAGACTTGTATGTACATTGTGGAGGATCCCAACTACCAACTCAAGCCGACACAGAGACGTGTGTGCTGTTGTGCGTGTGCCATTGATGTTGAATATATTGTGGCCTCTATACCCTTGCAACAATATAAATAAAAGAGAACAGTTACCTATCTTCCTCAAGACACTCATCGTCAAGGTTCAGTTCAGCTTTCTTCTTCCATTCTTCCGAAAAAGGTAAGTCAGTGAACCCTTTCAGCTTGTTAATTTGAAGCTATCTACTTCACTTTGTTTATTTGGTCGCACACGTACTCATTTATCCGTGCTACGCGGGTTTCATGGGTAGCTGAAATGATTCATTTAATATATTTTCGCAAGGAACGGCTTAACCTTGTTTCGCTTTTAATCTTGCATGATGAAGGAAATTCTGCAGAGAAAAAAAAAGTATAGCATTTGGGAAGCGCAAGCAGCCAAGCGCGCGTGAGGTATTTGAGGAAAAAGTACAAGTGGAACTTATTCCTGAAACAAGATTTAAATCCTGAGATATTAATGAAAGAATTGTTTACGCATTCCAACTATACTTATAACAAGTCAAGCATGTACAGAAGTTTGATAAATAAGAAATGCAAAATTGTTTATATAAACGAAGTAGCAAGAAACCGCAAGGATCATCTCGATGGAGTGAGTTTAAACCTTCAAGGCACAAGTTTCAAAGGATTTCAGGTGGTACCCTTGCTTGCTTCACGGAAAATACAATACTTTTTTTAAATTTTCGATAAGGGGTTTTCTAATGTTGTTTGGAAAGATTTACTAGGACGATTAGTAAATCCTTCCTATTTTATAATGGATAATGTGTGCCAACCGCAGGAGTGTTTTTTTTGCATTTTATGTCCCAGATGAACCTATACGGCTCACCTGGCGAACAAAATACTTTTAATGGGCTTAAATGAAAGTAAAAAAGTGAACAAGTGTTCCAGAGTGGACATTAAAAGGGAAATTTTGCAGCGATAATCTGGAAACGCACATCTGCATGAGCCATCATCCATAACGAGATAGGAGCACATAGTAGCATGCAGTGGCTCATGTGGATGTGCTGGAAAACATATGTGATGTGTACTCTGTGTAGGTATACTTCCATGTTTTCGCGCAAGTGGAGGTATTAGAGCATGAAGAGGAAGCGAAATGACCCAATGATAGAATGAATAACAATTTTAGGTTTGAATTTGACTTAGCTTTTGCCATCTGGGGAAATATTAAAATATTCCTTGGGGTGTACTCAGGTCAACAGTCTGTTTGTCAAACTAACAGATATACTAAAACTTCTTGCGCTAATTTATTGTATGGACTCACATGTGGCCAGTTACTTCTTTATCTGTTTTTATTTGAATATTATACAAGCCCTACCGCATCTTGACAATTAAGCCTCGCACCACCAAATGATATAAATGTATGATGCACAGATTCAAAAAATCTTTATATCTGGTGAGGTTCACTCTCATCTGAGACTGTCGTGATATGGAACACAGTAAAGAGCGAGGATTGTCAGCGTGATTGAACAAAGTTGCTAGCAGGCATAATCATCACTTTCCACATGTGCGCTTTAACTCAAAACTTTGTGGATAAGGGAGAGTGAGAAATGTAATCTGTATTGTTAGCATAAACACATTTTCTACACATATGAGATTCTTTATGTCATCTGCTTCAAAGGATTTTCCTCCTTTGCAGAGGCATTTATGCAAATATGTAAGTATGTGTGTGTACACTCTGCAAACTGATGATGCCTCTGCTTCCTTCTTCCTTTCTTCTCCCTAGGAAGTAGGAAAATGTCTTGGTGTGTTAGTGAGTACACGTATTTCGTTACATTTCATTAGATAGTGTTTGTTGTGAAGCATCAACAATTCCCACATAAAGCCTGCATCGAATTCGCAAACGTCTATAGAGATAATTTTATGTTGCCTTTGCTCATGTGTTTAGACATTATGTTGTTTTACGAGCTGAGGCGAGGTGGTTGTGTGGTATCTTGTGGAAAACGCCCGATCAATAATTAGTAGGTAAGCAAAAGCAACATCCCACGTTGAATTGAATGTAATTGGATATGGGAAGAACAAAGATTAAATTCGTTGTTATACTAAAGGTTGGAAAAATAACTATTGAAACTTCGTGTGGCAAACTTGTATGTGCATTTAGGTAACCTGACAAGCTTTTAGTTAGTTGTAATTTATTGAAAATAACGAGGCTCACGTTTTTAGGTTTAAGCATGTTTTACACAACAAAGTTAAGTCACGATTTCCATGTCAAGGCTTGTGAAATAAGAAAACAAAACGAAAAGGGAATGGAGATACCATGGGTGTGTGCATAATTCAGTAGGATCCAATCCTTTACTAACGACATAGTTCAAATAAATCCAAAAAAGGGATGTTTGTTTTGTACGTACACATTTTTGCTAGCGCAGCAAAAGTACGGCTATGTACATGGCTTTGCAAACATTTTTCCAATCGCATTCGCTTCCAATATGGTTCTTGTAGAATTGATCCATATATGGAGTACTTTTGCAGGATTACTTCCTGGTTAACAGAAGTGCAGCAAGGAAAACTACACACCGAAATGTGTGCTTAGCAGCCAAACATATCTTTCACAAAAATAATTTTTTGATACACACAAACCATTTTTACTAACTAGTTAACATATGCTCCGATTTAAGTTGGAGAACACGTATTCCAAGGGAGATATTCTCTGGGCATGAATAAATACAGTTAAAATGTAATGCTAGTGTCACTTTAATTTTTCCCTATCACCTGGCACGTTACACTTGGATAGGATGATTAGAATGGCAAACTCAAAATGTATTTTTCATGAGCATTACTAATTCCTTTTGGGCTTTTGTACTCCAAAAAAGACCCTTTTTTCCATTCACTTAAGAATGTGGAGGGAAAAACACATAAATGTCTTTTAACATTTTATGTGCTGTAAAAGTAGGTTGCAAAATACCTACCGCATGCGTGCTCAGTAAAATAGTGCACAAAACCGACAGGAATAAACATTCTTGTACAAAAAAAATCCTGAAGAAACACGGTTTGTTATTGTATGGTATTGGGTACATATTTCTGGATTTTTTGTCACTGTCGTTCCATACTCAGAATAACTAAGTACGTTGGAATTGAATGTCTGTGAATCATAATGAATCAGAGGGGCGAGTACATCAAATTCACACTTTTCCAACTTCTCCAGCGACTCGCGAAGAATTGAACTTTTTTTTACCAAACAAAGTATGTTATGTATGAAATGTTTACTTTACCTTCCTTGCACATTTAGCACCCGTTTCGTACCGACTTCGACGAAGGAAGAAAACATTTCATGTCAGCACACAAGACACATTAAACACAAAAAATAAGCTGTGTCACTATTTACGCTTGTCTAACAAAACATCTGCATGGAAGGTTTCTAGCAAAACTCAACCAAAAGAAGCGCAAATTTCTGCTTGCATAAAGAATATTTCAGACACCCTCCAAAGATAAATAATCGAGCGCCTGGTTAAGTTGTCAATTTGGCAAAAATTTGGATTGATATGTAAACGAGTTTCCTTCCCATCCGTTTCCTTTCATTCACCATCATTTTATATTATTAGCACAGGAAGAGTTTCTCGAAGGAAGGAAAAAAGAAAACAACTTCTCAAAAATTGTTTATCCACATTTCTGTGTAAACGCATCCTCTCAAATCTGAAAGTACCTTCATAAATTCAAGAAAATGTTATCCAACATTTCTGCAGTTTAAACAAATTATCATGATATCAAAAAGCTGTGCACACACATGTGCTAAGAAGAAAAATAAGCATGGAGCACTCCATAAATTTTCTTTTCATAATCATATTAAGATGGTATCATCCCAACTACTTTATTTTTGGCACACACGCATGCATGTTTTATGAAAACTCATTCATTATACATTTGAAGTGGCACGACCTGAAAAAAAAACCATGATAGAATGGAGTCAAGTAGGCAGTAAAAAAACAAGCTTTTAATTGAGTACAGCAGGGAGTCTACTAAATGTGAGCAGGAAGTTTTTCATGAGAAGAAAGCTCCACACGGGTATTTTGTAAACAAAAAACGGTGCAGTTCATAAAAAAGGTAAGATTTCATAAAAGGGATTTTTTTTAGTTTTAAATGTTTACAGTGAAATTACACTCTCTTGAATTTAAAGAGACACGAGAGTTTCAAAGAACAACGAAATTAATGCGTTGCTCCGTTATGCTTTCTTGCCGTGGTGCGAGCTTTTAAGCGAGGGAATTCCAATCTGCTGCTTGTGATTTCCAGTGGAAAGCACCGTCACGATGAGCTTGATGAGCATTCAACTTCACACACATACATATAGCACGTCACTCACCAGGAGTTTCACGTTTTCGTATGACAGATCCTTGAAAAAAAATCTTGTCACTAATGAGGGCTTATGCAAATGAGATGAATGAACCAGTATATTTAGCACCAAAAAAAGTAAAGCTGAAGGGGTGATGAGAAGGTGATATATTTTTTGGTCTTTCTCTTCGCATTTACACGGGCTGGCTGGGAGGCAAATGAGTAAATAAACGACTTCTTTTTCTTCCTTACTTATACTTCTGCTTTTCATGAAATGTTAATTGGGAGTGTGTTTATGCTCATCCTTTGATGATTACTCCACACCACCGCGTACCAGCTAAAAGCAGACTCCAGAAATGAAGGGAGAAGTTTAACTTGGTTTTTAGCTTTTGAAATAATATAACCTGAAAAAGCGCTGTATGTGGTCTTCTATTCCCCCTTACTTAATAATCCAATCTGAGGGAATCTCTAGGAATATGCGTTTGTTTAAGAAAGAACAAAAAAAATGTTTACCAGGAAAATTAAATGAAAATTAAATCTGCTCCGTTCGCCACTGACAATGAGGCAAACTCTGGGATGCACTCATGGAATAATAAAGTGAGGAGAATAAACAAGCAACGAGGAGAGATCCTCCGGTAAATCTTCCTTATAATTTTATTTTTAATAGCAAAACCAAATTAAGTAATCTCGAGCTGTTTTCTTATGTAATTATTTCCTGTGATTGTTGGAACCCTTGCTATCTGACCAAGCGACTTGAGTGAGTAAAAAATAAAGAAAGGAAAATACAGGAAAACTTTCAAACTTTCATCTACAGCACATTAGTCCAGTCATCATTCCTTGTTGGGGACAAGACGACTAAGTCGAAAACCATTGTGTAGGAAAACAGAAGCCGAGGGTGAGCAATACGAATTTTCTTAAGAAGAAGAAACGAAAAGGAGCTTGTCTTGAAATGATACTTTTGTCAAGGTTCTATGAGGACAGAAGTATAATACAGAAAGAACAACAACATGGCACTAGTCTGCCAGAGAACAAATGATCATCTTATAGTTATCATCATCACCATCACAGTTGTGTATATGTATGTTGTGTAGTGCTTAGCTAATCTTTAGTTTTCGTTTCATAGGACAAAAGACAGACAACAACTACTGTCCAAGGAAACTCAGCAGTCGCAAATTTGCTCAAGGCAAAGCAGTGCACACAAAACAAGGGAAAAAAATTCATCCTACAATTCAGAGAAAAACAAATGCTATGAAGTTGGTAGCAAATGCAATAGTGTTTTCCTCTGCTTTCCCCTTTCCCTGGGTTGTGTTAGCTTTAGTAATAATACTTTGTTTGGTGGTAGTACATTATGGATGGTTGGTGAGTGGGGAAAAGGTTTAGAATATACAATTGTACATAGTTTCTCCTTAAAAAAATAAAAATTACTCGTATACATCCTCCTCTTTACCTCTTGGGGCAACCAACCTGAATTCTGAAGAAATATTATGGATGTGCTGTGTCTGTCTAAATATATATGTATATGTACTCAACGGAAGAGGAATTCCATGTAAAGCCTTTCCTTTTTTAGTAATGTATGAAAAATGCCCTTCTCGTTGGAAGACTTTCTCCACGGGCATGCTGAGTTCGCCCTCTGGTGAAAGCTTCTCTTCGTATTTTACAATTTGATTTTAGCAAGAAATGTTGGAAGCTTTCCCGCTTAAATAAACGCTGCTGTGCTGGTTAGGAGATAGCAAGAAAGGATATATTTGAGTGTGCCGATTTACATATACATACTCGTAATGGTATATTTTTTATGGAACGAGGAGAAGTATATAATATACACTGAGCACTTTTCAACAGAAAGAAACTTTTTTTTCACAGCTTCCTGAAAAAAAACTAAGAGGATATAAGTACAATAATATGTGCACAAGTTTAATACATTATCCAGCAATACTTTCCCATATGTCTAGTTTGGTGATACACATAAGTAAAACCGAGTTTTGTGCAAAATCCTCCCAATTTCTTCAATTTTCTCAACCTCATGCATTATGCAGCAGGCCTTAAACAACTTTAATGGCTTCATCTTGTCTGACAGACAGTAAAAAAAGGAGAAAAGTAGAATATGGCAAGGCGGAGGAGAAAAAGGAAGGTGTACGAGAACGATGAGAACGAACTAAACGACTTTTCCTCTTTTCAGCCGTAATAATCCACTTTTTAAGCATGGCATGTTACCTGTCAACACGCGAGAGTTTCCCTCATTTTTAATACGTGACTATAAATATATATTGCATAATATACTACTAATAATGGATGGACACCTGCGAGACTGCTAAAAAATCTGAGAAATACTTTTATTCTCTCCATCGTGATTGTTTATTCCGAGAAAGAGAGATGAACGAAAGAAGGGAGGATAATAGGATGGGAACAGAAAGATGGAAACACAGAAAAGAAAACTTACCTATAATCTTTCGTTGAACTATATAATAAATTTTATATATAAGAAATTACTTGTCAGCAGCTCATTCATATTTACTTAGAAAGGAAAGTGAGAGTAATCGCCTTATAAAATTTTCTGTCAGCCCACACCGTTCAATCTTCTCTATATTTATTGTGCACACCGCCTCGGGAAACTTCCCGACACACACACAAGTTCGGTTATTATATCCCTTGACGAGATGAGATGTTATCAGAAGACAGGACACGCATAGTACTTTGCTGTGCTTATTTATATTGCAAAAACTTCCCTGAATTTTCACTTGCTTTTTTTTACAAGAGAATGTCTACAAATTTGGTGATCCACGCCCCATGCTCCAAATATTTCATGTTTATGTTTCCCTTCTGCTTACTATAATTGTTTTTGAAAACTTTTTCGTAAATCCCATTTTCTTCCTACAAGAGAAATCCATTTAACTTATCAAGTAGTAAATTTTTTTGTTAAACAAACCCAGTCATTTGCACATTTACTAATTATTCAACTCAAGCAACCAAAAGAGTACAGAAGGTTGGACAGGAAAGAGGAGAAATATAAAAAATCTCAAGTGCCACTTGCCCCTTTCCAATACTTGTTCGTCTAGAAAAGAAAGTTTTGAGTAAAAAGTCTACGGTTTGCCTTGCAAGCTGGAGATGTGTGCACAAGAAACTTTCTCTTCAAAGTTACTTAACTTCAACGCAATTAAAATAATAGTTGCAATAGAACCAGCGGTAGCCCATGTGTAAATGGTATTACCCGTTTTTAACTAGACGATTGTGCAGTCCAAGTTGAATGTCTTCACTGTTTTACATATGTCACTCTGCTTTAGGTGCAATCAATGTTCCTGCTTGTGGGCACTTTTTCTGAGGCTAAAAATACGTAACTTCTAAACAGTAACGTTTACACATGAAGCTATTTTAGTTTCCACAACTTGAGTTGTACAAGCTTTGTTGCAAACAAAGCAGACTGGTTAAAGCAAGTAAACATCAAAATTTACTCCGTCGAAAATTGAAAGAGAAAGAAAAAAACTATTAGTGACGAAATGGAATGAGCAATGCAAAAAATGACTTCACACAAGTCGCCTGAAATAATGGAAGAGGAGTGGAGCATGAATGACACATTTTTCTTATATGGCAAACTCATTTTTACTTAAGTGAACGGTACATATATGCATATGTTTCTGTAGAATGTAATTCTCTTTTTGCTCTCATTTTTATCCTTTCATTTGTGAACATATGTGCAAAGCAAAACTTGCAGTGGAACATAGTCAGAGAAATAATATAATAACATTGTAGTTGGGAAAAATTCGGGTGTTATACGAAACTCTTTTTCATTAAACTTTTCTGTGTACATTTCTCGTTACATGCTGGTGTTATGAATATTCACGAAAAAAGAAATTTGAGTCCGTTTGTCCTGTCCTTCCTCTCTTCCTTTCTGCATTACATTTGCATGAACAAATGTGTGCTGCTCTATTTAACTTTGTCCTTTTGTTTGAGTTGTCAGTTATTACTCGAATTTCTCCTCTTTCCGCACTGGCTACACAATAAGTGACACACACGAGAGGAAAGAAAAGCAGATGGAACAGAGTCCTTAATTTCCTAGAGGCATTCAACTACTTTTTTCTTGGCAAAGAAGAAAAAAATGCAAAGCTTGTCCAGGTTTGACAACTTGACAATCTCTGCTCAAACTCTTCAATCTAAAATCATCCACTGTCGCTGGATGATGGGTTGTGTGTGCCTTCACTTCGACGGAGAAATTGAGGATTTTGCCAGAGGAGTCAGCACATATAAAATTTTCATTTTCTTTCACACTGAAACATTTAGGAATACAAAACCTCTGGTTTTTTTCGTAGACTTTCACCAGGATGTCAGCCCTGTCAAAAAATATTTTTCATCTTGTGAGAAATAGAAAAAAAGTTTCGGAAAAAAAACAACAGCTTACTTGGAAGTTTTTTAATGTATGCACTAAACTGAATCCATTCAAACGTCATTTTCTCTTTTCAAAATCCTTCTTTATCAAAACAAAAGTGCAGCATAGTTGAAGCAATTTTTTTTATATTCGAAAGGGAAACAAATATAATTTTTATTCTCAGCAGACTTTGAACTTTACAATGAATAAATGCTAATGCGAATCACATGGATCCTGCAAAAAAAAGAACTTAAACAGAAATCTTGGTATATTGCTCCATCTTTTCGTTCCTGGTAAACAGAAGAATCTAAAAAATAAACACTGCCAACATAACGCCAACTTAAAGCACGGAAAAAGTATTAAATACGTGCCACGACCAATCTCGATCCTATTATGGTCCTGCCTTTTTTTTCTTAAAAAAAAATGAATAAAGAAATTGAACAAGTCTTTTCATCACAAAAGCAGACCATACTGGAGCGGAATTCTCTCAAAGATTTTTTTTTCTGAATATAATAAGTCAAGAAAAGAAACAGAGGAAAGGCAAATGATATTTTTTGAATGCTATTCATAACAGAAAAAAAGTACGTACTTATAATAATGGCAAAGTACGAAGGAAAATAAGGAGTCTTTTACGCCAACGCAGAATCCTCCGTATTTTTTACGATACAGCTTGAACCAGGGAATTTCTCTAATCTTCTAGTGCCAACTTTGGAAATACTTTTCTTACTTTTTCCTTCTACTCAGTTTCGTGCGTGAGCTTATATGTCTTTATTTTCCTTGAGGAACACAAAAAAAGTGTGAGAATTGCCACTGGCATGGCAAGCAGAATACTACTTACGCGTACGCTCTGATATCTGCTGACTTTTGCCTTTGTCTTTAAAAAAAATCTTTCGAGCAGGCGACGGAAACTTCAGTTGAAATAGTTCATTGCTCTTCATATTCTTCCCTTTTCCTTCTGCTTTTGCTCTTTTTTAGAAGAAAGGTCTGCGTGGGTAAACCATTTTTTTCCACTGGAGTACGTCTGTACGTGCTACATGCACCAAAGTACACTTCTTGTGTAACGAATGGCATTCATTGTAGTTGAAAAATAAACTAAACATTGCTGGTGCGTTTTTTTTGTTGCGGAACAGAAAGAAGCGCTGCGTACCAAACATAACATTTTGTGTATATTTTTGGGAGACTGTGAAAGTGAGCTTTCGTGCTTCTTGGGAGGCAGCTTCAATATGGTTCTCCGAACGAACACACTATATTTTATGATATGAGCATAGTCAAGGAATGTATCTACATTTAATACAGCTTTTGACGCAGGGCAGTGGTAAGACTAGTATGGAAAGGCAATAGCTCGAATTTTTATTATAACACTTTTTTTTTTTGCAGTTTCATTTCGCTTGAATGTTGCAATGACTTCCCAGAGCTTTACACTTTTGTTACAATGGGCGCAATTCAATTTTCACCAATTTCTTACCAACGAATCAAAGATTCCCTTGAGTGTGAACTTTTTTTCTATTCTTGAACAATTTTGTTGGTGAAGAAGGAGAAAAGGAATAAGGAAAACATTTTTGGTTCGCCTTGCCAAGATCGGGAATTGGGATGGAAGAATCAAAAGCACGGAAATGTATAAATAAACTCCTTCGCAGTGAGTAAGTAACTGAACGAAAGTACTGATATCAAACTTTTGTACTCTTCTTCTTGTTCCTTGACACAAGAGCACGCAATACTTTTTCCTATTTTCCCTTCCTCTCCACACGCAAAAATCCTAAGACGGTGTCGGTTACACGTCCTTCTGTCTTTGTACTTCTTATCAATTACTTTGATGGCTTTTGTAACAATCAAGACAAGAAGAAAATCGTCCGTAACAAAATCTTATCCTCAAACAATAGCAAAAATGTGTACACAACTTTGTATAATACAAGTACAGAAAAACTAATTTAGTAAGTGTTCAGACATGATTGGCAATAATAATAAAAACAAAATGTGTCGTGTACAAAAAAAATGACAAAAGATATACGATCAAGTGCCACCATTGGTTTCGCTTGAAATACAAAAAAAAATTATCCTACTTCGATTTTGTATGGAAAAGAGAGATTGTATTTGTGCTTACACTTTGCTTTACATGGTCTCTTAAAAAAACTCATCTGGCATGCGTTATAAAACGCAAAAGAATGCAACGATGAAATGGATGATAAGGATAAGGTTGCCCGTGTTCCCGGCTCAGCTACGTACACCATATCTCAAAGCGTTTTCTCTTTGAACTTCCCCTGGAGAAAAAAAACTCACGTGTCGGAAACATAAAACCGGCAAAAGGGAGAATAATATGCACGAAACATAATCTATATTGGAGCATCTGCAGTCCGTGGCTTTTTACAAAAGAAATGAAAATAAGCATTTTCGAGTGAACATGTAACATTCAAAAGAATGCACGAACGAATGCATGCATTTGTTTGCATACATTATGCATGTTTGTCTGTCTGCACACGTCAACCTCATACCTTCACATATTGACAATAATCTCGCTTCGGAAACGCCTGGAAAATAAAAAGGATTTTCTTTCTCGAGAGAAGTATCGCAGTAATAATAATAATAATAATAATAATAATAATAATAATAAGCCTATCAATATTTTTGGAGCATATGAATGCATTTCATTCAATTTTTAAAAATCCTCCCTAGCTTTCCCATCACATTAAAGTTGATGTTGACGACGCGCGTGTGGATTTGTGTCGTATGCACGTCCTTTTACATGTGGATGCAGTATAATAATAATAAGTTAGAGCCATCAATTGTGCAGTGCATACACACATATGTCACGAGTACACACGCATTCCACTTCACCGATCGTAATGGGCTTCAAATTCTTTTGGTAAAAAAAAGTTCTTTCAGAACATACGAGAATGAATCCGAGAAAAATCTTCCCTTTTCTGGCTTAAATTTCCAGGATTTTTATTTCCTCAACAGGAAAAAAGGGAAGCTTCGCATGTTTCTTGCACAAAGGAAAGTAGGTGGAAATAAAGGATCACCGGCATTACTATAATGGGAAGTAAAAAAATTACTTTGTTTAAAAAAGAGTAAACCAAAGATTTTTATCGGAAAGAGAAAAATTAAAGGCTTTATTACGTACGTACGCATTTCCTTGTTGAACCTTTTCTCTCTTCTTTTTTTCACTTTCAATGGTTCCAACGAACAAAAAACACGCATGTGGTTACAACGACCGGAATGATTGAAATTGAAAATTCCAATCATGCAAAACCAAACTGTTCAATGCAGTGGTCGGATTTTTTTCTTTTGATTTTGTAACCACATTGTATACCAGACTAGAAGAAAATAGATTCGTTTCTTCATTTAGGGTTTTATGGTTTAAGTCCGTAAATTGAACGAAACTTTTTATTCTTTGTTTTTTTTCAACTTTCAATTTGATGTAGGGAATGGCCATTTATATTACTGAAAAGACAAATGCCAGAGACTTGTAAATTCTTTTTTTTTCTCCAAATTTCCAATCAAACTAGTGGGAAAAAGGTTTTTTCTTATTTATAGATAATAAACCGACTTTTTCTTTCATTTCAGTAAATTTTATTCAGGGGGAGTTCTTATAAGATGGAAACTGTAATGATATGAAAAAAATATAGATACACTACCAGACTTCTTTAAATTGAACACACAATAAATTGCAGAGCAAGCACACAAAAAAATCACGCATATACTTCACATGTGTTATTAAATTCAAGGTAAAAATGAGAGGAGGGGAGAATGAAAATTGAAGCTGGATAAAAGAAGGAGGGGGATTCAAGAGACCTACATATCTCCTTGTCCAGTGTAGATCACACTACTTACATTAAGAGCGAGTCTAGTTAGATTTCAAAGATTTTGAGTCGGTTTTCACCGCACCAGCTACACATTTCATTTTCGTCCTGAGACTCAAATTACAACGAACCTTTCACTGTTCATGACCCTTGGTAGAAAGCATTGGTAGAAATTTTTACTTTTCCTTCCGCATCATTATGAACTTTTGCAAGGCTCGGACAATATTGTTTCAGCTCGTAAAATAGTTTAGAAAGCTGTCCAGTGCTTTTTACGAAAAAGAATGATTTCATAGGAGTAGTTGCCGTAATAATAAGAGAAATAACATAACGTTTGT
>JAHZNF010001648.1:0-21747 GCA_027744215.1 Troglopedetes dispersus
GTGCGAGAAGTTTTTGAAACTGCTACCCGTGCTGCTCTTCAGGTATGAAATATTTGCACTATTATAAATTGTAAAAAAAAATAAAAAACCCGTCCTTAACTTACGATGAACGGAACAAATCGAGGTAATAAAACCTATCTATTCCCTACGTAAAAAAGGTAGGAAAAAATGAAGACACAATTAAGTCCCCGATATACCAGAACGTGCAATTGTCTTGTCCATACAACATAATTGTGCCGTAAGTATGGGGTAGTCTCGTCTAATGCAAAAATATAATCTATGTGCATAAAATGTATGTAACTTTCAGAAAAAGAAACCGAGGAAGTTCGTGAAAATGTGCACCATTATATAAAAGGAGCGATACCGAATGGAGATTATCATATGCCAAGAACCATAACAATTCTTTATAATGTATTGTTGTTAGTGTTATTATCACAGGTTTTGATGTCATCATTCTCATTCATTAGCAATAAGTATACTTTGTGTTTTCCATCGCTTCGGATTGCTCCGCAGTGCAGAGAAACTTAAGTAATCGTGCCAATTTATCTCTATTTTTGTACAGCGTTATCAGTTTGTTAAGTTGTTGGTGCCATGCTCCTACATTCTGTTTTTGTTTTTATAGCAGAACCTGTTAACTACTTTTCTCCTTACATGTATATGTGCAAGAAATAAAAATTTACTTCTCCACAAGTTCACGCGTTCCTTGGCTCCTTGCTCTTCTTCTTGTTGTAAGATAGACAATCGGACGTGAAATTTGTTTCGTAGCATGCTCTAGTTTTTGTCCAATTTATACTAACTGCAAAAATTTTCCCTATCTTGTCAATAATTGAAAAGGAAGGTTACATTCTTCGCGGTTTTCATACTTCCGGGCTTAAAGAAAACTGGGCCAATGCCAGCTTCCAAGTTCAAGCTTTCATTCGCTTGGGCATTATTTTCATTATTTATTGCCTTCAGCGAAATGAGAAATAAACTGGGTTGAAATTTTTAACTGAACCCACAACAGATCTATATCTCCGCTTTTGTATGTTAACCTTGTAAAGCATGAAATCGAATCGACCTTTTTAGTTTGAAGGTTGAACACAGGCATTTACTACTATAAACTTTAGCAGATACTTTAATGACATGGGAAAAAATCCCGGGAAATCTCTTAAAAAATAATTATTATTACCTGTGAAAATATTTGACCATGATGACGTTAAGAGGCGCGCATTCTTTGAGAGCCAAATAGCATTCTTAATTCCTCGGGCAATTATAATTAAGTGGGTAAAGTAGTGGATCCTCTCTTCATATGAATGGCTTGTGGTGGCCGTCGGCAAGAAACTGAACTAGATTCTGCATCCTGGCTGGTTTCAAATGTACTTCACGCTTATGTATACTAATATTATATATTCCTAGCATGCATTCCAACAGTATGTTTTTATGGAGCAAAGCCTGCTTTTTTTCATGCCCTACATAAAGTACCATTTACCACACTAAAAAGCAGGGATAGTCCTTGGCAAAACCATTTTCCCTTTTCTCATTTTTTAGCTCAGACGATCTTGTATATAAATAGGTTGATGTTTTGGGTGTGTGGTTGGTGAAAAACTGACCACATTCCCACGAGAGTCTAGGAAAAAATCCAGTCGTACTCTTCAAAGAAAGAGCGAATCATCTCATCCCCTTTTTCAACTGCTACAAATAATATCAAGTATAACACCACTTGTCCAACACGACGAGGATGCAAAAGCACTACTGGAGATCAGCTATTTTCTTCAGCTGGTGGTTTGGGTTTAAAAAAAGGACTTTAAAGCACTCACCAGTTTTTTTTGTTCCTTATTTATGTATCCTCATGACAGTTAAGATGCCCAGGGCGGAGGACGAAATAGCCAACTAGATGTATAATAAGTATATAATCCTTTGGAAAGGTCCTCACACACAAGACAATAAGTTTAGAAACGTCCTCCAATTTTTAGTCTCTGGCAAAATAGTTGGAACAGAAAGGAATGTGTGGCATTTTTTTCTGAACCACTTTGAAAACTTTTCGGGCAAAGAAAGTGTTGCTGGAAATTGGATGCAAAAAGAAGTCTGTCGATCCTTTGTTGGAAACTGTCAGAAAGAAATAGCAGCACAAAATGGCGCACTACTGCACTTGGGGTGTTCGAGGGCAGAGCCAGTCAGGAAGAAATTTTTTAAACTAATGAAAAAAAACCAGCTCGCCTAAAAATACACAAACACAAGAGCGTGGAGCTTATGTGTCCTCTCAAGGAATTTTTTGTGTATGCCTCTTTGCACCATTCTCCTCGCAGCATAAATTATGAACGATTCAGGCCCGAGAGTTTTACTGACAAGGAAGCGAGCAAAATGGGGACCACAACCATTAAAACAGAAATGCAAATGGTTAGATAAACCAGAAGACACTGTAGTTGGTCCACCCATTCATTTTTTCCTCGCTCACCAAACGGCAACTTGCACTGGCTTTCACCAGGAGTACAACTTTGAAAAATGCATTAGTATCACATTACAGCCTGGAGAAAATGTGGAATGATTGCCGGAATATTGACAGGACGCCCGCGGAAAATATACATACGTCCGTAATTTTTCTCGGGCGTGCACATTATTATCCATGAGCGAAAGTTATCGTTTTTGTTCACAACTTGCGGCCACAGCCTGCCAATAATTTAAAAGCCCACAGCTTGCTTCTTAAAAACACTTTTCCAACTTACGATTATTAATAGCTCATATATAATTGTGGAGGTTCGTGCTCAAACAAATAATCTTTATTTAAAGTTGTCTACAGAGTTGTAATACTTCAAATGAGTCAAAGTCGCGCACTGGAACCAAACACAAGACGTTACTGCAATTTCTGCTGAGAACAGAGACAACACGTTGCTTACACTGGAGATTTAGCACAGTTCTTCTGGTAAACTAGGATTTTTCTCTGGTGCAACGGGTTTTGTGGTTGTCGTGACTAATACCATATCAGGTCTATAGAAATATTCTCACAGTTTTTCTGAGGAAGAGCTGAGAAGAAAAAGTGACTAGGTGGAAGGAAAGGACTGATGCGAGAAAGGAGTACTTTTTGGTTGACTTACGAGAGCACAGCCAAAGACTGAATGAACAGCGGGGAATGGATTTCCCCAAGTTTTTCTCCAGTGACTTTCGCTGGCTGGTGTGTGTATGCATCACCATAAAAGAGTATCTCTCACTCTTTGCTTTTCTCGCCAGCTTTTGCCGCATGGACAATATGGTAATTGCAAGGACGTGGTGAAACAGGAACAAGAGGAGAAGGAAGGCCAGAAAGGACGCAATGGTGAGAAATGAAAAGAGGAACTTTCGCTTCTGGCTCCTTTCTCGGGCAGCGTGCACAGTGTTGGTGTCGAGTTCAAGCCGCAGGAATATATTTGAATGCCTAAGTGAAGTCGTGAAGTATGAGTAAAAGTCGCAAGGGACTTTCCCACTTTCCACCACCAGAATGAATGTCTATGAAGTATAAATATGTATACCTGGGCATTACTGCTGGTCTGGTGGAAAAGTACCTTTCTTTATCTATTTTAATTTCCATTGCCTCACTGACACAGTGGCTGTCGCAGAAAGCAATAAGCTTGTTTCATTGCCAATGTTTGAGCTTTTCTCGTCGGGTGATACGGATGCCGGCAGTGGTGAAAGCTTTATTCGCATTTCTGATAATCCTAATAATAATGATAACTAGTCAGTGAGGAGTGGATTGGACTGGAGAGCGTATAAATATATCAAGCGAGCAAATAAAGAAAAAGGAAAGTGTAATTGGGTCAGTGACTGTCAGTCTGTCTCTGTGATTCTCTCAATTCACTTCCCTTTTCCCAGTTTGAAAAGCGATTTGGTGATGATGGTGGGTTATGTTCAAGCGCCGTCAAGTCAACTCTTGCCCATGGCTTTTCAAGCTTGACAGAAGAAAGAAAGATGGAGAAGGAAGACACGAGGGAACATGAGATTCAGTTGTCGTCTCCACCAGTATACAACCTTCCTATTACGATAAGATGACAAGATAAGATTATTCCCTTCATTATTATTTTAGAACAATGGGATTCGACATGTCGTGGTGACATTTCTCCAGTCTATAAAAACCGAACAGAAAAAAACCAAAAGAAAAAAGCTTTCCCTTTCTTTTTGGTCAATTTATACAGACTGTAGATATCCTTCAAAATGGAGACCACCAACTCATTTCAGATGCTTAAGAGTAGGTTTGCGTGAGTGGCATTTTCCAGTTTAATATTGAAGTCAGTTGATGAACACTCGCTTCCTCGCAAATACATTTCTCTAAATTCTCTTGCGTAATATTACCACATGCTGAGTACTGTCCGTTTCCCAACGTTGCCGCATAAATATGACACACAAACTCGATCAAATAATGCCCCAATTTTTGCAAATCCACACTCTGTAATAAACCAACTGAGAAACCGTGAAAGTTATGCTTGTACGAAATAAATCACCCCACAAAAGTCGACGGTGGTCTCCAGCAGAGTGAGAGCAACAAAACAGAGTGAGCGAGTCCTCACTCAAAGTCCCATTGTAATTTCCATCAAACATTAAAACAATGAAGGCTCGTATATTCTTGCTCCCAAACGCTTAAGAAATTCTTTTGGTTTGTGCAATAAAACCTGGAAGAAAATAAGGAAAATTGACTAAAAAGAACAATTTATGAAAAAATAAAACGAGTGTTTTCCTTGATTAGGCATTGCTGCGGCATGCTAGCTTTGTTCCTAGTTATTAATGAAACTGCCATGGAGCACGGAATGAAAATGGACGACCATGCCGAACACTCACTTGAAGAAATAAATGTTGTACAATCCGTGTCCAACATAATTGGAGTACTACAAGAAGGACTCTGACATTTCATTCAAATACTTACGCCGTGCACAACGGTGCGATATTGCTTTGCTCTTTTCTACAATATTTTGTAATGGACTTTTTTATGGGCATGTCCATGTTTTTGTTGCTTTGTCAGTAATTTTTAGGAGCGCTTTCCACTTTCCTTCTACAACTTTACAAACTAGGATTCGTGGTGAACAAATAAGTACGAAGCCAACCCGCAGCAAAGCTTTACATGGTGTGTGTGCACATTAGCTCAAGCGATGTGAAGCACGAAAACCTAGAGAGATATTTTTTTACCAAAAAATAGACAAAATGAAAATTACAAGGTTGCGTTTTTCATCCGTTGATTTCCATCCACTTTTTAATGCATGAATGTAATGAAGGAATGAAAGTGTGCTAAAGTATTCCAACACGAAAGGGCGCAAAAATATCTCTGATGGTACGGCATTCCTGCATGTACTACTTAAAATATGAAGCAAACGTTGCTTTTGCTGGAGAACACGCGTTGCAAATTTTCCCCCGAGTTTCACTCCTTTTTTTCAAAGTTTTATTAAACAATTTTTTTTGGATTACTGAAAAGGCTGCGTTTTTCCCTTGGCTTGATTTGATAGAGTGTACAAAAATGTGAGCATGCACGAATCTGCGTAAGTCGACTGCACGCACGTGACTGCCTCCATTAGCTCTCGTGTCAGGTCAGCAAATATAATAAATAGAAAAGTGGATAGTGAAAATGTTCATAGTTGAGCAACTTTTACTTTATTTTTAGCTAGCCACAACAATAATCATACGTCAATTTGTAATTATTATGGATGCGAGGAAAGTGTTCTGATCCCATCCTCAGCCGCAACTAAGGGATGGATACATGCGTGGCATGGCATGTGCGAACATCGTAATGACTACTGTAAATCGGCTGCGTGTTCCAGTCTTAAAAAAACAACAAATTATACACCCGTTTATTTAAAAAAATAGTTTTCAAACAAAAACTAAGTTTTTCATGTTTCCTCTCAAAGACATTTTGTTATTATTGCTAGATATCCTGTTTCTTTTCCGGCGTACCCAGTAATTTAGATTTGTGTGGTCATGATCCTGGTCATTCAACACTGTCATTACCAAGACCATAACGGAATAGTGTGATTTTTTAGAAGGTAAACTCTCGCATGTCCAGTCCATCAAGAAAATCT
Source organism: Troglopedetes dispersus (assembly GCA_027744215.1). Taxonomy (NCBI): domain Eukaryota; kingdom Metazoa; phylum Arthropoda; class Collembola; order Entomobryomorpha; family Paronellidae; genus Troglopedetes; species Troglopedetes dispersus. Next base: position 6,012 of record JAHZNF010001648.1, read on the forward strand.
TGGTTCTGCTTTAGCCTGGTTATTTATTTAATAATGATGTGTCACATGCAAACCTGAGTACAGAAAATAGCAAATTCTTTGACCGTTAACGAGACCACCATAACATCTACTGGTTAAGAACAATCCTATATATAGCTCACATGCAAAGTGAATCAAAGAACACGGGTTTGTGAAGTTTTCCCGTTTCCCTATTTGCTTGAACTCGGGTCATTTTAATTAATCTCTCTCAGCTTCTAGTTATTATCGTTTTATGAAAAAAAGCAAGTTGTAAGATAAACACGAAACAAACGCTTTCATTATTCGAGCATGCGAAGCTCTTATCAACAAAAATTCATTAAGCCGAGAGTGGACAGATGGTTCGTGCTTTTCCACACTATTTATTACTTTCACCTTTTTCTTTCGTCCCTCATGTTTATTAGATTTTAAAGGTGTAAGCGTGTGTTCCATTAATGATTTCTGTAATGAATATTGACGGCACAAAAGAGTGACAGACAGACTCGAAAAAAAAAGATAATTTTATCCTTTTGATCAAATAGAAGTAGCTCGAGGAGATTTTTCCGCAGTAATTATCATTATGATGTAAGGTGTGCAAGGGGATAATGAAAAACCTGGGTTTGACTGGGAATTGCCTCAAATTGAACACAATGTGTTTCTGTGTGGACCGCCAGTGATGATGATAATATTTAATGATCATGATTTTAATCATCTTCCTCACTTCCATCGGTTTTACATGAAGTGTTGTGGAAGAGCGAGACAATGATTGTTGATGGATGTTAACATTTACTAACAGAAGGATACTATAATTTGAACCTTTTACTTTTTATGATGTAGTGGAAGTGGGAGGAACGCAATAAATGCCATTAATCATTGCTTGACTAATGACACCATCAAATTGAACCGTGAATAAATTTGCATTTTCTCATTCGTGAGTAATACGAACCACGATCTAAGCCACTACCTCTGTCGTTCTTTGTTTTTATAAACAAGTGACGTTCTCCCGCAACCTTATCCCAGCTTCCAAGGAGAACATGCAGCGGCGATATCAAGAGTCTTTTTATTTTACAAAGACATTAAATCAAGTTGCTCTTCTATCAGAAATTATCTACAAAAAAAGAACTACCATTTACTATGAGTAACTCAAGTCTCTAAAAAATTATTTGTAAGTGAAAAATAATACTGGAGAATTGAAAGCATAGAAATATTCCAATCATTGATGCTCACAATATAAGATACCTGTGCTAAAATCTAGTTTGCTTGGGATTGATCGTAGTCTATACTACTAAGTCTAGATAATATGATATGACTAATTTTAGAAACAGAAATGCTTGAACAAAATGGTCTCTTGAAGTGAATTATGTGTGAGCAAATCATTGCACTGTTGAGTAATGAATGACCTCAATGACCATGACGTAGCATTTTTCAATGAGAAGAAAACCCGTCGGGTGGTAGTGAGACAAAACCTTCAACAAAAAATACATACATTACATCAATTATATCATTTTCAGCATACATATTACACATTTAAACAACGTGTGTGTGCAATAGTGTCAGTGTACACCTATAAACGCACATTATAAATGTATTTGCACGTGCAGGATTGAGGTGTAATAAAGCACATGATCCGAACTGTGACTCACTCAGTATATGACGTACTTTTTATCTTTTGCAACGATAAAGTGGCATTGTCAGCAATTATCTTAATCATCTCAGTAGTCTTATCGAGTCTTTTGGAGCTATTCGTTCTGGCTAAATTGATTCTTAAAGTAACAAACCGGTGAGTTGTGTGTGCTAAGACTTGAAGATAGTACATTATGGAGAACATTATTCTGCGGAAGAAAGTGGTTATTTTGGGAGATAGCCCCCAGTTAGAAGCACAACGACACCTTTTCTCAGCTGTTGAAGATGGGAACTCTAACATCAAGCCCACTGCAAGTGTTCATCATTTCACAACAGATATTCAGATGGCCGAAGGCAACAAAGTAAGAATTCTTATAAGCGTTTTTTATTAAATTCCTCGAAAAGGGTAAAGTGAGCAGCAATTGACTTGTCATAAACTAGCTAGAATTGGAACTTTGGGATACTACAGTAATGGAGGACTTTGACCGGCTTTCCCCGCTGAACTACGCTGACATTGATGTAATCCTACTTTGCTTCGCCATCGACAAACCAGAAACTCTGGAAACGGCAGTAAAGCAGTGGCATCCGGTGGCACGACTATATTGCCCAAGGGCGCCCATAATTTTGGTTGGAAATCGAAACAATTTGCGAGACGACCCAAACATTATTCAAATGCTTCGCGAAAACGACCAGAAACCAATTAGCAAAAAAGTGGGACGCCAAGCGGCCACAACCATGAACGCCCTTGCGTATTTAGAATGCCCCGAGGAAAAATCGAGGGAAGATGTTATCTTACTGTTGGAAAAGGCAATAAAAGCCTCACAAGAAAAATCTGGAAAATGTGAGAAATGTACGATTCTTTAGCAGTAACAACCCGCTTTGGTTTATGAATAATAGAATAAACGTGATTCTTTTTTTTGCCAAACTCATTTTCAATAACAATTTATTTTATCTCTCACGTGATTATACTTACCAAATTATCACGGTCACAAATGGGTCATAAGTAATTACTCTGACGGGCTCGTACAAACATGAAATGTGCGCGGAGATAAGTACAATGAGGAGATAAAACTATACCACAAATAAAAAAGGATACACCTCTGGTCATAAAGAAATCCTATAAAAAATGACAAGTGAGTTGAGAGGAGAATGAGGGTAAACAGCAATTTTTATCTGCTCATTTACACTTTACACACTTTACTTTCCTCTCTACTTCATCCCGGACTCCCTTCTTCCCCAAAGGCCACTTTTACACGGTCGTTTTCCTCATTATCACTATTCAGCACCATTACCAGCACCTCCACGTTTTCCACATGTAACACACGCGTTTCTTTTCCAGCTGCTGCGAAAATTCTCCTCTGGTTCAAAACCGAAGTCAACCGTAATAATGATAGGATAGGTATACTCTATTCAAGGCTTTCTACACAATCCTCTTTTTCTCCACATGATTACATTGTTGTATGACCCAGCCGACTTGGAAAACGGGAAAGATGACACAGGAAACTTAAATTGGCTTTTATACTCTTTTTTAACAGACTCGAGAGAGAGAGAGGAACATGTACCTCTGTCGTTTTATGGAGGGAGACGACCGGAAATTTTCACTCTCGTTTTTATACAGTCCCAGCTCTGCAGTTTACTCGAACCTTCCCCCAAAAAATATTGCACACATGTAAAACTGCAATGAGAGACGGAATGAAATGGAGTTGGAGGAGTCGCATGAGATCCTCTGTGCACGGAATAATAATAACATTGTTTAAAAAACGGCGATTTCTGTGTCAAAGTACTTCTACGTTCCAGAGCCAAAGAAACGACACCATTCGCTCCTGAGACTCTTCCCATATTATTTTATACAATGTAATATTATCCAGGAAAAAAAATTCACTAGAAACGAGTTAGAATACAAAGGCCTTCTCTCCAACGTTGGATGGCTTGACACGGATTGCTTTCCAGGAAATATCTAGACATTTTCAGAAGAAGCGGAACCTTCTCCAATACAATTTTTACTCCATTCTCTGGATCACATCCGTCATGATGACATGGAGAGAAGAGGCGAGAATACCCGGCAAGAGCTCCGGTATTATTATTTATTTATGGAGAAGTCATCATCATGACTCCGGTCATGATAGACAAAAAAATAATGTGTATTCAATGGATTGGATTTGTTGAGAATTTGGAAAGAGGTCGATACTTTTCCCTCTTTCTTTCTTATTGATTTTGAAAGGGTAAAGAAAACACTGGAAAACGGCCCCTTGCCTTCCCTTTTTTTCAAGATTTTTCCAAGTTTGGGAAATAAAGGAGGAAAGCTGCAGTAATAATGATGTTAGTTGATGTTGATACAAAGGCATTTCCATTTTTCCGCTGGTGTTTTCAATGCAAATTTTCCAATAATGGATTTTACACGTCTCCTCAGGTAAAACAAGTTAATAAAAGGGAGTTCTTGAAAAGCTTCTATTATATAGTATATTAAGTTTTGCTCCAACTTCCAGACAACTATTGTCAAAGTCAAAATCGATTTTTTAAAAATAAAAATAGCCTAGAGAAATTACCGTAATAAAAACGAAACTGAATACGCATGACTTTAACGAAGTCTTGGCTCAAATTACTACATTGCGTGCATGTCATTTTGTGAATGCGGTAACTTTTTTGAAGGCGAGTTACAGAAGAAAGAGAAGCAACCAAGACGATCGTGTTCGATTATCTACCAAAAGCTAGTCTGGTTTAATCATTAATAGTTGAAATTACCGACAACTTTTTACCAACTTTTATATGTCTTTCAACAAAAGAACTGATGTGGATAACAAAAGGTTTCCTACATTACCATTAATAATACTGCCTACGATGCTTTACATTTGCATACTTCTATGCGAGTTTACATGTATTCAGAATATAACTCAAATTCTAGGCGTTGCTGAATGAAACTTGGAATTCTACTCTGTTTTATTCCTGCCTCTTTTCTTTCATGCATTTTGTGTCGTGACAGCCTGCGGGTTTGTTCAATTTCATTTATCAATTTTTTAAAAATGAAATCGCTTCCTAACTTTAGTCCTGCATACGTTCCTGTCTCATATTATCATTCAAACTTTGGTGTAGCCGTGTTCAATTTATCTTTATAAGCTACCTAGCAGAAGTTAAACCTTAAAAGTTTGACCCGTGTGAGCTGCTCTCAACTTTGCCTGAAAAATAAAAAAATCTAAAATCAAACAGGACCACGGCTAGCTCATGAGTTTTATGAAAGAATGTAAGGGGCTCACAAAACGTCTAACAGGTTAAACATAAAGGGAGAAAGGAGTTTCGTTGTTGTATGTGCTTGTTTGGAAGCTATTTCGCAACCTGGTGAAATGAATATGTAGTATGTAGTGGCAACAATCACGCAAAAAGTATTTAATTTTGCTTTTTAAGAGTTTTAATGTAGTTGCATACATTAAGATGGGCAGCAAGATTATACACTAAAAATGTGAATATAACGCAAGGGAAATATATGAAAGATTTGATGAGGCTGTTAAAAGCAAGCATGGTCTGATGGTATTGAAGATTTGAGAGGTTTCTGAAATGACTTCCAGTGAATTCCGGAAGGGAAGGGAAGTGGAACATAAAGGGAGCAAAGGAAGAGGCTCATCAGGAGAGCAACCAGAACAGTCCTCACCGCTTACTCACCGCCCTTTATCAATTTGACTGATAACATTAATTCACCAAGAGTAATTAGCTGATGGAAATTGACAGGGTTCAACACAGTGGTGGGCCTGATGCGTAGGGAAACAACGGAAATTGCGGGAACTACAAAAAGCTTTAGCAAAGCAAAATCTCTCGGTTATATACTCTCGTTTGATATAATTATGTGGGACAACTTGACTCTGACACAAAACCCAAGGTCCTCCTCGAAATAAAAAAAGTATTATAATTTTGCTTGTCATTTAACAGGAAACCTGGAAGGAGGTTGTCTCGAAGACATTTATGCAAAAAGTAGTAGGGGTAAAGTGCGCTATTAGATGTTTCTGATGTGTATTCAAAAGCAACATATTACTCACAAAATAAATTCAATTATTGCAGATGTGGTATTTGTCCACTGGAAAAAGCCAAAGATGAAAGGTATGACTTTTGCAACATGGTATTAAACAAACAATGAAACAATCATGAAAGTTTTTGGGCTCACCTCACCTGCCTCTTCCTCTCATGTTTATTTTCTGTAAAAACTCATGAGACACCCATCTATCCTTGTGTTTTCTCAGTCCTAACAAAATCCTGCTGACGGTGGAGACAAACAGATTCACATAAATTGAACTCGACGACCACATCAAACAAAGATACTGATCAGTCGACAGGATGAAATGAATGGGTTGGATGGGATTACGAGGTCGATGCCTTTTTTCTCACCATATCCTTGTCTCTGACCACAAGCATGACGCAGGCAGAACAGAACACACGACGAGTGTTACCTCCACACAGCCCTTAAAGGACATCACTCGAAATAATTTTCAAATATTGATCGTGAAATCCCTAATGTTCCTATTGAAGGGGGAAATGGATATAAAAAATTTCAAGAGAAAAAAGAGTAATCAGGATGGAGTCAAGCTCATGTATTAATGATAATATTGATAATATGATGATGTTGAAGGGAAGAATGGAATGTTAGTATTATTATTATTATTATCGATTTTGCTTACCTTTCAGTTCCGTTTTACCGAAACTCTAGTACACCGATACTACTTTTGTGTGTTCATGTGGTTTTTTTGGTTAGCTACTGACTATAACTGGCTTTGAGCAAAAGTGAAAGAGAAAAATGATGGTGGGAGATGCTCGTCAAATGTTGATGTTGATGGGAACGAAACGATTTTTTGTGGGACGTGATCGGAAAGGTTATGGCGGTGATAATGGCCATCATCATCGTCAACATAAAAAAGGATATATTTGGAGCATCTCAGGAAAAGGATAATGTTGTAAAAAATGTAAATATTTTTTCCCTGCTGTTCCAAGCAAAATGGAATATTAGAGACTTTTTATGCATTGCTCCAAGCTTAATATGTAATCAATTCCAGTCAGTTGCACGGATTCTATCAAGCAAATATGTTTGTAAGAGAGGCTTTACAAGGATTATTAGTGATGTGATATCTATTTTTACAAGGAGTCTAGTAAATAGCATGCTTCGATTTGATTAGCTCTCTGACCGATTACATTCATAAGAATAATACTTTTAGGACATTCACTTACAAAAGGCAGCTATAATATTAGTAAAGAAACTTTACTAGGAAAGAACCCTATGGCTTGCTCAAATCTCAAGTAATCCAAATCCAAGAAAATGAACACAATTTTAAAGATTGAATTGCAATTTTTTTGCTGACAAAGAATATATCAGATTACAAATGACAAAATTGTATAACTGCAATATATCTCTTATGCCTTTTGTCGGATGATCAACTACTGTATTGGACACTAGACAAACTTCACCAAGGCCTCTACTATCAAACTAAATTACCTTTTTTTTTAAAAAAAAACCAAGGTAGTTCGATGCTATATGGTTTGGCTTTGCGTGTGCGTTTGTCTGCCCGTCGGTATGGTGGGGAGTGGAGTAGAGGCAGACATTAACCGTGGTCGAAAGCTTGATTATTCTTATTCAAGACACAAATTACCATCTAACCGGTATTGTACATCGCTGAAATCGTAAATACATATCTCCACTACTTTAAGTACCAATATGTATCAATTTTGTTATCTAACATTGTACCGTGTGGCAAATCCCTAAAAGGCCCCTTCTTGTTGTATGTTCGATGTTCCCTGTAGCAAGTGTTGCTAGGTTTATACTAACACTGGTGGCGTAGCGTATTCATTAGATAGATACATTGACATTTCGCGAAAACAAACACATCGCAAAGGCAGTTCCTCTTGGGGATGATGTCAAACTACGCTCATATTCCTGTTATGAAGATGCTTTTTATTATTACTGGCTAATATTGACAAGCTCCATTTATACCAGACTCCAAGAATTAAAAAAAAATTGGTTTGAGAAATGTTTCATTTTAGCATTGCTGAGTTACCCAAGACGCAAAGCTTTCTGAGACTAAATAATGAAATTCTGGAAATACCCGAAACAAAGAAAAAAGCAGATCTGGCAAGATTACTTTGCTGGGAATATTAGAAATTGGTTGATAATAATACCATTGTAGCATAATGTAATGTAATGTAATGCAATAATGTAATATAAAATGTGCAGTTGTACGTATTCCGAAGAAGCTTGAGAACGGAGATGCATTAGTCATTTCGTTCAAACTCTATGACATGTCTTTTAACTCCTTTTCCAGAACCAAAAGAACGTAGTTCATCTGAAAGCATAGTTGTATCAAAGAAAACTCGAGAGAAGACGAAAAGCAGGTGCATTCACTTGAAAAGCTTTATTTTTTCGAGGAGACACTCCATTAATCCCACCTTTTGCTTTTACCAGGGAACACTTACTGGTCGTCGACTCGACACTCCCGTCTTCTATGTGCTCACCCAAGCTAGACATCAACTGGTACATACATAAATTATTTTGTCTCAATTTCTTCCTTGCTTCCCCGGAAAAGTTGTTGTGGGAGAAAGACATAAATTGAGTAAAAGTTGCAAACTTACTTTCCTCGAGATACAATATTGGATGACATTCGTTTTACTTGATGACTTGTGTTATATCTAAGTTCAGATTACATCGGAAAATTGTGTGGGCCCAAGTCACATGATTGCTTAATCAATGTGCGGCATTTCCACTACATCAGTAGTGGTTACCAAATAATGCAATATTACGCATTCTAAAAAAAATTCGTACGTTATATTTGCTGTGTAGTTGAGCCAACTTTTTGTGCAACAGTGTATAACGTTTTGTTTGCGAACCACAATTCAGTTGAAGTTTGAATGAACATAGTAGGTGATTGCGGCTTTCTTCCTTGTGACATAACAGGTCTTTTCAAAGAGAATTTATCACGCACTTCCTCCTAACGTTTACGTTTCTGGTAATGGAAAACTTGTTTCTCCCGTTTTCATAATAAGCCTGACCAATAGTTACTGAACACAACAGAATTGGCTGACCACAGCCACTTGACGCTGGGATTGACTAATTACAAATTAGAACATTGAAAGCATATAAGCGTTATAACTACCTAAAAACTCTGTTGTCCTTTCTATTCGATGAATGAAACAAAGAGAAACTTTCCCATTTGGGTTAATTATATTTCACACATAGTTTTCCCTCCCTCTCGGTTTGTTCAACTTTCACCACGAATGTGCAACGTGACTGCAAAAAACATAGTTTACAGAAATAGGGAAAAAATGAAAGGAAACTGCTACGTGTTCTCTGTCTGTCAGTCTGGTTGATGGTCGACCAGACAGTCCAATCCTTCGAAAAGTCAAAGAAATAGAGCCCTTCTTGGAAACAACGTCAGTTTTCCAAATCTCTATGTAATTATATTATGAATCTCGTACTCCGTTAGCCTATGTATAATGTATGGCTGGTATATCAGGTATTTTTGTGAATAAAATATATATTTAACCCAATTCCAGAATATTAAGTATAACTTTCGACTATACATGACATATCTCTTTCGAATTGATTGTTTTTGTAATGAGTACGGAATACGGGGCAAACTTCGATTATACCTAAGTATATCATCATTTTCCTTTCCTTAATGCAATCGTTGTTATTGTCATTTCGATCCAAACAGAAAATCATTTTTGTCACAACAATTTCGATCATGGGGAACGTAAAAGGGCAATAAACTTCCCAAATCGTGACAGCTGGCAGCAATAATTCGACTGACAAATTGACAGCCCCTTTTATCAAAGCGATCAAACGTAAAAAATGTCAAGTAACGTACAACAGGCCATTATTTTCTTACAGCAGGCTTTCTTAAATTGACAACCTAAAGATGCACCTACTCCACATGTCATGTGAACCAACTTGTGTGTTTCGATAATACGCTTTACTTCCACAACTTGGAACTTTCCAATTCAGCGGAAAAAAAACTTGCACAAAATATGCAAATTGTATATCCACTCCCATTTAGGCCAATAATAGTCATGGAATTGAGCAACCACATCTAAGTTTTCGTTGAACAGGATTTGCACACATTTACAGCCTCATTCTAACTTGGATATAAAATATGTAGTGAAGCATCAGAGGAAAATATTTTCTTTAAAAAGTGGGAATATTTTTACGACAAGCGCATTGAACCCAAAAGCACATATATTCACATTTGAGGCGTATAGTCCGTAGTAAAAGTGAGAATTCAACCTTTGGTCTTGTTTTCATCCACGGGAAAAACTTTTACCATTTAAACGGCCATAAATCTTGTATAAAATTATTATATTATTTTTGGTGTCAAAGAGAACGTGAAAAGGAAATCTGGAAATAATAAAAACGTGTTACACAACGATCGTTCTAGTACGCATTTACAGAAGAGTCCCATTGAACCACAGAAAAATGGAAACTACAAAGTCAGCCAACGTAGGGAATCTTTTCGTCGTGTTTCCCTTCACCCTTCATCGACGGAGCACAAGCTCACTCTGAGTATGCAACTAGGGATCGATTTCACCAACTTTTCTTTTTCTACTTTCCCAGTCCTTTCTCCACTGGAAAATGACAGGCTGTTGCCGTTGCTTTTGGGGAAGGCACACTCAGGACAATTTCATTCTGTTGGAGAAGAACAAGAAGAAAAAAACAGCAGAGCTGTCGGAAAACTCTGCCTCCGTGATTTTTATCTCAACTTGAGCCTCCAGTTTCATTGAGTTACTTTCCATAGGCCTAGCAAAAGCCTCTTCTTTACTATGATCATTTTGATGTTGATGATGATGAACTAAATTGGAATGGAACTGCTGCTGTGTGTTCCACTGAACTTGAAGAAATAAGGAAATGTTTTATAATATAATCGTCTTTTTTGTCTCAAGTCTTGTCATCATTGTTCTCCTGAGTTCTAGACACCACCGTAGCAGTTTTATGTTTTTGTGTTTAACCTCAACTTAAATTTAAAGTGGAAGCAAACTACCGAATCTTTTGTCTCAAGATGGGAAAAAGTACTATGCACTCGTTCCAACATTGTTCCACGATTTCTAGATAAGATAACCTCCCTCTAGTGTCTCTCTGATTTGTAAAATGAAAAAGTTGATTGTTTAAAAAATTAATGGCACATGATTATAATTGCTACGTATATGGAAAAAGGAATGTGCTTTTCTCCGGTCACGGGCAACATTTTACAAAGAACTGAAGGAGAAAGAAAACCTCAAAATGTTTTCCCCGCGTTGGTGGACATTTTTTTCTGCTTTTCCAGTTCTGTGTATTTCCCATGTTGAATTTTTGAGTGTCCTGTTGTGCTGCTGCGGCCAAGCCACCCGCATTCATTTCAGCGGGAGAATTTTAACAGGAATTCCAGTGGAACATGACGTCCTTGTGCCTGAGAAAAAGTTATTCTGGACATGTAAAGACAAGGAAAATAACGTGACATTCTCCAAGGACCACTTTCCTCACTTCCCATTTATTCCATATGCCTTCACCAACGCTGGACGAAAAGGAATGGTTGCACGTGCCTTGCCTCACCAACACGTTTCCAAAGCGCTGGAAAATTTCATCTGGACAGTCACTTTCTCTCTGTTTGCTTATGCACGTGATTTTCCCCGTTCATCTTATTTATTATTATCATTTGTGGACTTAATGAGCCCAATAAAATAAGAAAGTGAAGCTCCAGTATTGTTTCGTGTCTTTGACTTCTGAATTCTCATTTGGTAAAACCTGAAATGTTCCAATGGAAAATATGGTACTAACGCATACGGAATGTTCCAGGGTTTGGAGACCTACTCCCTTGTATCTCCAACCTCGCCGTGACGCCGGCTCTAATCAATTTTTTAAAAATCTTCTCTCCCTCAACGGTTTGGCTTTACTACTAGAACACGAGCCAAAAAGTGCTCATTTATATTACATGAAATGAATGGAAGATGTGTAAACTTCCGTCAATGCTTTTCACTGAGTGTACACCTTTTTTGCTCGTAGTCTCTGAATTACCCCACACGGTTCGTAATGAAGATAGCATTAACTATGTATACTGTATGGCAAGGAAGGTGGCGAGAAATTTTCAGCTCAACACTTTCCCAGCGTCTCGTTCAAATCCCACTCATTGTTTATTTATTGAATTACATGAAGGTGTCATTTGGACAGTTTTAAATGCCAACCAAAAGACCAGATAGCATTATCAAGTGCACGGAGCAGTGAGCACCTCCACAATATCTGAAAAGCCAAAATTGAAAAGAGAGGCAAGCGGACTATAACACAGAACTTCCGATTCGATTCTTCCGACAACTGTTCAATGAACCAAAAGTTCCTTTCATTAAAAATGCCCACACGGTACAGGACCCCATCGCATTTATCTTTCATTATGTCCACCAATTGTGCCGCCAAACACACACACACCGAACTGGCCATTCCTCAAAGAAACGGTACCCAAAATCTCAAGAAAGGCACTTCGTTCCTGTTCTTTTTTACTCAATATCAAACAAAAAAATAAAAACGTCGTGAACACGCTTCTCCAGGCAAGCTTCTCCAGTTCATTTCATTTTTTTTTCTTTTTACGCACCGACGCCATTCACATACTCTCAAGTTGTCTATAATGAATGTGACTGGGGATACTGAGAAATGGTCAAGAAGCTGACCGTGTCCGAAAAGCAAAATCACATCCTGAACGCAGCCAATATCGCTTTGAAAGAGTGGTTCGCAGAATCGCAAGATATGTAACATACCATTAGTAGCAGTGCGGCAGGGGCCTCCTCCAGTCGTATCTTATCCTGGAGGGAGATCGAATCATATCACCTTCACATCTCTTCCGCATGTTTGACCGTGAGTTTCTCGTTTCGAAGAAAGCCAGATGAGATTTCTTGCCGGTGGCGCTGGTGAACCAGACAGGGATAGAAGTGGATAAATGATGCGTAACTGTGCTGGGTGCTACCTTTTTTTCCAACAAGTGCTCCACTTGACACAAGTCTTCTTACTTACAGGAAACGAAACAAACTTGCCAATCCCTTTTTTATTTTGCAGAAAAGGAACAAATAAATTATGAATATTATCCCGGTGTGATACCCGCGACTATTTTAGGAAATAACTGTTGGGTTTCATAAAAATGTGGCCTGGTTTGGTCCCCTGATGTTATGGACATAAGCATTTTGAAAATTTATGGCTACTGGGTATAAGAAGCAAAAAAAACAAGTCGCTGAAATACAATAATGGTTTTCTGGAATGCTGTTCTTCTGTTCCATTTTTTTGTTGGAGAATATTTTATTTTCGGAAAAGTTGTTGCGATTTCACGAATATACTTATGGCTTGAAAGTATTTGTAGTATGTAATCTCAAGAATTATTATGATGAATTCTTGTAGTCAATAAATATTCATGATCGTATTTTCAAAATTGAGATTGTAATAATATTACTGTAGAATTTATTGCTTTTGCTTTTATGAGGTACACATTCAGTATGTACAGTCAAAACTTATATGTTGTATTATCCAGATAAATAACATGATGTAACCCAAAGAGCAGCATTTTTGGAGTGGGTCGATAATTTTTACTTGTGAGTAATAATATGGGGCTTGTTGAAGTCTGTGTATACATACTACATACAACAGAGCACATCACATCAGTGTCATTCGGGTCCAATAATGCATGCATCAAAAGAAAGTGAGCTCATTCATCATCCAAGTGACTGAATAGCTTCACGTTTCATAAAGTTGTCTGCAATTTTATTCTTTACAAGACATGGTTTCTTTGAGACACAGTGGTTCATTCATGCTGGAGTATTTTTAGTTTTTAATCATAACTGTCTAGAAACTCACACAGGAGTTTTAACATCTGGCTACTTTTTATGATGACTTCTGATCGTTACCACAATTTCTCAAGTTTTGCAATTTAGGTTGCGCAATGTATGTTTTTGTCATCTGAATATATTGTATAGTCATATTCTTTCCTGAAAGAACCATTAAATTAAAAACAAGACCACATTGGATTGCACTATTTGCACACACCTGAAAAAGTTAGCTAATCATTCGATAATTTAATGCAAAATGGAATAACCAACCCACATACTTTATTTACGGTATAAAGACAGTCCTAGAAACTTTTCATAGACATAGAAAGGAAAAGAAACTTTCACTAGCGTGTAAGTATGTTAATAAATAGCTAAAGTTAGTAACACATAACATGCTCTGCCAGTTTGATTTGGGTAATAATAAATAAAATAATATTACAGTTGAGATTCTGAAATGAGATACCAAGTTGTCGACTTGACCTAAATTTTATAAGACAAACTCCCACTCCAAGCCCGCGTCACTTTCACTCCAATTTTTCCATCAGATTTTCTTCCGTGGATCAAATTACAAATTCTTCAAAACAGAAGTTAATTTTTATGAACTGTGTGTAAGTTCGAACATGAATGGAGGTACAGGATTTTCAGCGACAACATCTTGTTTGTAGGTGCACACCAATGATTTAAAAATAATCTTATTTGCAGTTCCCAAAGGGGATGTAAATACATTAACACTCGATAGTTGTAACCTTCATTGATAAAGGGACTCCATTTCTGAGAAAAAAGATTCTAGTTTTGTGTAAAATGGAATCAAATTTGAAAACATTGTTACCCATTTGATCGATTGTCGATCCAAATATTTATATAGGGACATAAAAGTGATAAATTTTTTTACCCAATTCCAACAAAACACTATAGGTGCCTTTATATTTACACGCGACGCAACACACAAGTTAACTTCCAGTTTTTCGAGGGAACCCGCTTATAAAACAAACTCTTTTGAGAGCCTGAATTTGGTTCACACTACTTTCGATTCAACCTTCCTTCAACCTTGATACAACTTCACAATTTGAATTGATGTTACTTGATCGTGCTATTCAGTTCTTCAAAAGTAGCTCACACAAACTTTATGTATTGTTGAAACAACGAATGATCCATCCGAAAAATTGGCGTGTATTAAATAACCAAAAATACTTTTTATGTTGTGACTTCCCTAAAACAGCTTACACGTTTGGCATCAATGTCGTGCTTTGGCATTTGCACACTTTCCCATTCATTTGGTTGTTGTATGCTAATTCCAGACTATCTGAAAGAACACTCACAGAGAGCTATATTATATATCTATTGACTTTTTAGGAACAAAACTCAACCAAATGATTTGTTTCTAAAACGCACAGAATATTTTTGTTGGCGATGGCTATAAATGTTATTCAGTACAACTCTAGCATAAAATTTCCAACTTACAATGTAACACTTCTTTCTTGTTTAAAAACTACTCGTGCAATTGAAGACCAATATGGGCTCATGGAGGGATCCTGTTTCTTTAGAGAGAAATTCAAGCTAGTTGGTTTCGTTGCTGACTTGTTGATGTTTTTTCCTTTTCGTCAACAAGCTTGCGTGCAAACACAACGGGGACTGGGGACCTATAAAAGAAAACATCATCATCATCATCATCATGAAGATCAAACAACCGCTTCATTGTGTTCAGTAGATTTGCATGGATGTCAGAATGAAAAAGTGAGTCCTATAACTTTCCTCTTCTCTGGAGAAATCCGAATTTTTCCCCATTTCAACTCTGCTCGGGAAGTGTGCACTGCTATAGCTAGTTATGTACACAAATCAATTCAAGTTGTTTTCTTTTCATCACGTTCGACTAAGGACTGCAAATTCAGAAGCCTTGTTATCATGAAATCTTTGAGTGCAATGAAAATGTGAAGAATTTTTTAAAAATTAGTTTAAATGACTTAGAACTAAATAAAACATACATGGATGAACATTCGCAAACACGTAATACTCGGTGTAAATTGCTTGTACTTTTTATAAACCAAACCGTTGGATAAAGCTCGCAATTTCCCATCAGATTATGTCGGGTCCAGAAATCCATGAAAGCTTATCTGTTCCGAGTTGAGGTAGGAAAATTGGTCTGGCTCCACTTTCATTGTATGCGCACATCCAATTATAATTTACTGCTGACTTTTGACATGTGTTAGAGTCTGCGCCTCCTGCATGTCATGGCCTCATATTAAAAGTGTAAGAGGACGCTGATCAAGGAGAAGCCAGCGCTCTTCTCTTCAAACACCACCGACAATACGACGCCCAGAGG
>JAHZNF010001649.1:0-20536 GCA_027744215.1 Troglopedetes dispersus
CCATATCCCTGTGTATTGATAATTCTCTAACGAGACGAGTCGGTAAGTTGGCGAAACTATAGCATAGGTATGTATAAAGACAACGGTGATCGGAGGTGCCAACATGTTGGTTTCCACTTTAATAAAGTAACACGCAACTCAACAAGAATAAAAATTGAGCAAAAAGGCATCAGACAATTTGGAGTATTTTTTTGGATCGTCATGAAACATTATTTTACACGAGACAGACACGCACATGGCGATAATATAAGGTGCAGCTAGGGAAAAAAAGCGCATATTAGTCGAGCAAAACATCAGTTTCCTTTTTTTTTGCAGTTTCTATTTCACTTTCCAGTCATGTGTCATCTGCCGTAGTTATCGTGGAACGGAACGACAATAACTCCTTTTCACGTAATCACATAAAAAAACCAACCGTGAAAAAAAAGTAGGTGTCCAGCACAAACACACACATCCACACGGTTTTTTTTTTCGAGCAAAGTTTGCATAACGAAGTAAAAAATCCAAGGGTGTCAAACGACATGAGTAGCTGTTTTTTTCGGAACGTCTGGGCGGAAGTGCACACTTTCATCGAGTCTCCACATTTTTTCCTTCTCAGCTCTCACGAAACTCAGGAGAGAGAGAGAATGCCTTGGTAGTTGGAAACGAAGCAAGACTGACGTTTAATTAACGGTAATGTCCCATGCATGCCTAAGTGCGGCCTTACATCCTGCTCACTTGTAGGAGTAAACACCTTGGTTTCCACACACACACACACACACACACACACACACACACACACACCAGTCAGATCAATACACGATATGGTCTGTGTGGTAAAAAAAATAAGTTTGAAAGGGTAAAAAAACTCCCAGTATATTTTTTTTATCAGCGGAATTGTTGTTAATGAACTGTGTGAATAGAACGGGCACTATCTAACCGATCGAAATGATCACGCTTCTTGCTGTTCAAAAAAGTGACAATGACGAAAAATGTATGCATGTATGCAACTTTTTTTAACAAGATGAAAAGAGAGGAGAATGAATTTCGGTTAGTTAACATCAACATTTTTATGCATATGTAAACCGACAAAAATACTAATATTGTATTCCGGATTCAGCGGATATATCTTCTCCAGCTTAAAAATAAGCAACAACTGGGATCAAAAGAGAACAACCTCTCGTATAATAGATACGGAGTAAAAAGTGCACACAATACCCGGAAAAAAAATATGCACTCAACATTATCCCATTAGTGAATCTCTATTGAGCCCCTTGTGATCACAATTTATTTATTGTAATATGTAGCATCCATAAATCCTCTCCCTTTGGGTCTGATGCCCTTCTCCATGAGGGTAGACAAAAGAGCTGATTTCGGATGATGTATGTATCATAGAGAGCGACGAGGGGCAGTAAAAAGTGAAGAGAGCGACCGACCCCAACAAAAAAATCTAAAAATCCTTTCCAGAGGATTTTCAGGATCAGCTTTTTGCGTATGTCACAACAAAGCTGAACAACTCAATATCAACTTTATTGGTGATGGAGATATGGTGAGGTAATAATGTAACTGAAAAAAAAGATGCATAAGTAAATACAAGTTGGTCAGTCTTTCAGAATGAAATTGAATAGTACATAATTGAGTAACTTTCTCAAGAAGAGAGAAATAATTTTGACGAGGCTGATAACGTAGTGACGGTGGCTCTTTGAGAATTACACGCAAATTGTTTAATTAGCGCATATATTAAAAAACGGGATGCTTATTAAGGCAAAATTAGATATCCCTTTTGCTTCCCTCGTGTGAAATGAAATCAGGGAAGAAAATAGTTTCATTAGTTCAAACAAAACTCCGAAATTAACGCACACAGAGAACGCACGTATGTGAAACGGCTCTATTGTGTCATTCATGTCTTCATAAATTACGAAGCGGGGCTCCCCTCTGCATACAAAATGCGATGTTGTTCGGAGTGATGCAGAAAATACAGACACTCTAAAGCTGAATAAACACATCAAAGAATCACCTCTCAACACCAGAAAAGACCAACACAACGGTTCTGTTACAATTTTGTTTAGAAAAATCCCTCACACACTCACACATCAACTACATATGTACATACAGGTTTTTTTAAATGAGGAGATAGCTAATATTCAAAGTCAGGTAGGAGGAAAGGTGCTAATCAGCAATGTTCGTTTTATACTCGGTGAAAATTATACGTTGTGAAAAAAAGAATGAAAATAAGCGATTTTTTGGGTATTATCTTTCTATCTGCCTTACGGCTTTCTGTGGATGGTGATTAGCCTCAAATGTACATTCTACCAACAACAGAGAGTGAGAGGAATGGGGAAAACAAATGAGGTAAAATTATTTATCTACACAAGGTGAAAAAAATATATTGCCCGTGATGATGACCATCATCAGCATCACTTGCTACACTTTGCTTTTTTTATAGGTACACAACATTATACCAAAAAAAGAAGTTAGATAAAAAAAA
This sequence comes from Troglopedetes dispersus, assembly GCA_027744215.1. Taxonomy (NCBI): domain Eukaryota; kingdom Metazoa; phylum Arthropoda; class Collembola; order Entomobryomorpha; family Paronellidae; genus Troglopedetes; species Troglopedetes dispersus. Next base: position 2,465 of record JAHZNF010001649.1, read on the forward strand.
TTGTTTCGAAGTGGTCGTCGTCGTAAGCCAGGAGGCAGCTGGTGTTTGCAGCTCCAAAGGAAATACTTTTTCGAGTAGGTATGATTCGTCGTGTGTGTTTTTTAATGAGGCAGTCCAGCACTAACAATATTTTTTTTGCTCCACCTGTAATATTATTACAGATATACCTTAATTTAGACCTGAGTAATTGGGTATCACCAAAAGCATTTACTGTAAAATATTAAGAAACACTTGAAGCGACTTGTTTCTTTCTCAGATCTAAATAAGTTCACACAGACTGGCACACCAGAAGAGCTAACACAAGTCAATACTAAGATTGGTCTGTAGCAGTGATATCATCAATTTTGTTTCAAGATATTGTCGTAATGCCGGGCAAAGCAAGAAATACATGAAAAACTCGTGTGTAGATTTTGCATTCGAACTTGAGAAACAGTGTTTCTTGATAATAACGGAAAGTGAAAGTAGTACTACCTTTATGGATATGAAACCGAGTAGCGAGAGCTTTGGTGTTCTCTTACATTTTTTTACATCACATTCAGGTACGTATATAACAACCATAAAAAACAAATAAAGCTGCAAGATGAGCCAAGAAATAGATATGAGAGACGAGGAAAAAACCTGCTGAAAGCACCAGAGGTGATGATGATTACCATGCCGATGATGACGATAATGATAATGATGATAATCTTTGGTGTTCCGAGATTTTCTGCTCCTGTTTGTTGGTGGTTTTTTTTTCTGTCTCTTGCAGCTCCATCAACTTGAGAGGAATAAAATAGTTCTGGGTTAGATCATTACCACATGATATCTATCCGTTTTCTGTGTGTTTTTGTTATCGGGCAGATTTCTAAATTGGTTGAGTATCAAGAAAAAAATAGAGAGTTCGCTTTCTTCAGGGTTGGTTTTACTATTCTTGGTCACTCTATTTTTTCTGAGAGTAATCAATACGAAAAAATAAATTCTTCACGAAATCGAAGAAATCTAAATAACAACACTCTGAATTTATATTTTTTCACTGGTCAGTGTACCATTTATTTTAAAAATCAGGCTAGAGGTAGCTTGTTGTATTTTCCTTGGGAATGAAATTCATTAGGAGATGCGCTCATCATCAGACAAAGCATGAGATCCGTCTGTCCCTCAACAAAAAAGCACACTGGTGACTTTTGGCATAAATGAGCAAGCAATTTAGTCTTTCGAACATTCAAGCAGAACAGCTCACTTGCCCACTGCACTGATTTCTTGTTGTGCGGGTTCGGATTTAATAGGGTCGCCCGATTGGCTTTCTGATAATGTGTTGTGCTGCATAAAAAATGCATGTGTGCAATTCATATAAACCGTAAGTAAAATTTATAGAATCTCGTTTTCTTCGTAGAACATAATTTCCGTAATAATGTCAACGGGTTATTTTGTACGTGAAGTTGCATGACAATGTTGCAATGCTATCATCTATTCAAAATTAATTCTAGGTTGATAAGAAAGCTTTGACTTAGGGAAAGTGTTGACACTTCACTTTGTAGTAGTGCAGCTTGAAGTAGTGTGGTGGTAATAATGCAAGTTCCGTGAAGAGAGTCTCGCGGTCATTACCATTACCATAATGATTTGACTGATGTGTGCAGAGGAACCATTGAGGCAGTAATGGTGGAGGTTTTTTTGGTGATGATGAGGATGATTGAAGGTGGTCATAATCATTTACAAAGATTTTTTTAGTTTGAACTTCCCATTTTTTGCTACAAAATACATGCTGTAGACGCATCAAGTTGAACATGAGTTACCCAAATAAAAATGAAGCAGCCATAGAGGAAAAAATTGTCGAGTGAAAAAAGAACGACGAAGGAAAATTAGGTTGAGTTGCATGTAAAGTGCTATCATTGACGATGTGATGGGACGACCTACCTGCTTTCATCGGAATGTGACTGCGGTGGTGGGGCTGACGATAATCAAATCAGAGGAAGAAAAACCCTGCTTCTTTTTTCTTACTTGTGATGACTCTGATGATGATGTTGATTGTTTGCATCATTATCATTACAAACAACATGCTGGCCAGAAAGAAAAAACAATGCAAGACATCACGAGATTACATTATAGTAGAGCATATTGTGAAAATTGTATCCAGATTTGAATTTGAATATCTCCACCGTTATTACACAAATCATATCTGATGAGGGTAATGGTGATGATGATGGTGTCAGAAACAGCAATTTCAGAAATGCTACTGATTACACTCCAATGAAAGTATAATTCTTGGCTTTTGTGCAGTGACCACGATTGCATCACATCATCACAACAAAAACAGCATACACATCGTCATCATCAAAAAGCATCGAATGCATCAAGAAAGTGCATGGATGCTACTATGTACATATTTTGAGGAGGAAAAGGACTGGCAACTGCGGGTTTTTTGTTATGTCACACGTCCTGCTCTACTTATGTTATGTGCATTTCTAATGTGTTGACCATCAGATTTCCCACCGTTTGATAACTTCTTTTTTATAATATTATTAGTGGAAGTCTAGTGGTATAATTTCGTCTTGTGTAATGGAGGTTACACTTCTCTGTTGTCTGAGTGTATAAAACTTGGGCTATAGGTTGAGGTTGATGTTTTTCTCTCAAAACTCGGTAGTTAAACTTTTATGATGATTCATCAAACATTATATTATTTATTTTAGCCTGAAACATCTAGATATTCTGTCGTGAAGTGTGAAATCTAGTCTACTGGAATTGCTCCAGCTGTTCACGCAAAACTGACTTTTATTTTATTCGGAATTACTAATAAATTTGGAATTGATGGCAAGCCTGCAGTAATTTTCTCATCATTTTCGTCTTGAGAAGTTTCTGGATGGAGCTCATAAAAACCAACTGTTATGCAATAATTTGATGTGTAAAAAATATATATATCTTGGTAATGGGCTGGTTGGTGTGACTCGACCTGCGAGACTGACAAAAGGAGGATGGCGTACACTGTAAAAAAAATTGCATGTCCATTTCCACTTGCAGGATTTTTGAGAGCTGGAAGTGTGGCTGTCTCGAGTTTTTATGACCTGCTTACAAAATTTCTAATTATTTTCAACTAGTCAATAAAAGGTGTTTGTGATGGGTGCCCTTAAGAGCTAAACGCGGAATAAAATTATAATCATATTTCGTCCAATATTACCTCATCCTTTACAACTAAAAATGGTTCAGGTGGGTATGTAGCAAGCAGCATGCACTTCTGGCAAAGAAGGTGCAATCAGAATTGTTTTTCCCCTCTTGCAAAGCAACTAACTTTTCATCAACTCCATGATCATGATTGCATAATGAATTTTTGCAGGGAGGGAAGAGATGTCTTTATTTCTTTTCCCCTCAACTTCCCCCAGAATAATTTTTAAGTGTGTTTTGTAGCTTGTAGCATTTATTTCATGATGATGCTTCATAAAATAAATTTCCTACATTTTCATGACGTTTTTGATATTATTCTTGATAATTATTTTGCAATCAAGATGTCTGCAATCGGGCTTACTATTTCTTTGAGATTAAATGACCATTTTCCTATAAATAAACTCGGCGGGCTGTATCACTTTCAGAGAAGTGAATATCTAAACATTGTTGCAATCAATTATTTCAGTCATTAGGTTTTGGTTTTTTGAGAATTTGCATAATATTTTGGTAAAAAACATCCTTCATCATCCAGTACTACCACACACGGTACAATTCATTTGCCACCGGAGTAGCTGGCTTCTGTTTTCCCATTCAAAATTTTGAGGAGTCGTATACTTACTAAGACACACCAAAAAAGTCGGCTAATCAAGAGAACAGGATTTTTTTACTGACCACGTGAGCCATCAAATGAGAGTGCAAGAATATTATTACGTATCTTTATGAATATGCATAATATGTTTCATCTTTCTCATTACAACGCCAGGTCTTCAAACAATGTGTTTAATGCCCTCTCGGAGCACTGATGAAAATGTTGATAATAATTAATATGAGTTTTCGAGAAGATAAGTGCGGCTGAATGAATTCATTCAAGTGTTTGCTGAAGTGATACAATTTTTACTTGCTATTTCTTTCGTTTGTTAAGTTCTTAGAGGTTCCATTATGCAAAACTGGTGGAGTCATTCTTTTTCTTTCGGGATGGTCGTTGATGAAGTGAAGGTGAGGGGAACAACAGCTCCAGCTGGTCAATTTGCTTTTACGATCGGTCAAATTACTTGTCGACCCTTATCAAAATTATTCGTCTTCTTGTAGTCTGGCGATCATCACACAACCACGAGTTACTGTTGGTGTTGTCTTCATTCTACTATTTTCTCAAATATCATCATCACTCTATCATAATCAATGTTATCAATATTTATGGATCCTATAGATTATCCATATGTAAGTACGAGATAACATCGAAGATCATCGCCTTGACAGAATGAAAGCTATGCAAACTTATGTTTTAGGAAGTGAGTGAGCAGCAACTGGTATGTGGATAATTCGAAACTTGTAATGCATCAGGCTTCATATATCTTGTAAAACATTTGGAATTAAGAGTTACGAAAGTGTGGATGGAAATCGTGTAAGACGAAAATTGCCGGTCTTCAAAGTACTTCAAATATATGCGCATATGAATAAGGTAATTTTTTTTTGCGTGAAGTAGTTATTTATTTAATTATCCCCATGTCCTCGAATTTTCATGCCGTCCCTCCCTTTCACTAGAGACACACAATGGAAGATAAATCCCGCAGTAATATTTTTATGCTAGTATTTTTTTCAAAATAAGAAACAGTTTCTGCTCCACTCACTTTGTGTTGATTTTTGAAATGCAATTAATCATATCAGTTACGAGGGCCACACATCTCAAGCACTTAAGAAACACTTAAAATTGCCACAACAAAACAATAACCGTTTTTAAATACGGTAAGAGTCGATCATGACTCATTTATTCATATGCTTTGTGCTTACAGACATAAACGAAGTGGCATTCTCTCAAGTTTATAACCTTTTTAACGAACATCCTGTCTCCACGCTCATCACAGGTATCTCCCTTCTCGGCCCGTTTTATGCTCGGAACACAATGATGTGAGTATATTTGTTTATCCATGAAAGAAACAAACGTTTTTAACAATCAGAGGTGTGGTGTTTTTTTAAAGTGTACATGTTCCTACTTTAGATTATGGGGACGGCAGCATTAAAAACTTTTTTTCAATACATAATAATACGAACATCATAATATCATTTGTGTGTAAAAACTGGGCTCGTTTATGATAAGAGTTAGTGATACTTAAGAATCCAGAAATTTTGGGATGTACTAAATTTCCATATAAAAAACTACTGCAGACCTGAAACAGGAAAAGAAAGGAAATGAGAAACTGAAAACGGATAAAAGTATTATTTTTGGTAGTAATTCAGTGTTGTGCGTATTTATCTGGTCCGCATCTCATTCAAGTCGATCAAGAGCATGAATGCTAAATTAAGAACCAAAGGCTTTTCGATTATTTTACAAGTAATCTTGATTAATTATCATAGAAGTCTGAGGAACTTATTCAGAGTACTTATTTTGAACACCGTAAAATACATAATCAATCTAATTACAGTGAGGCATGATAAGTGAGACATAAGTAAGAGGTGCTTATACATGTTACCTATACAAATATTCTTCCAACATGTGAATTAAAAATATGACTCCTCTCCGTAGAAAATACACTTGAGTTTTTGAGGAGGTACTCGAGGATCATAAAATCATAATTTTTGTATAAATTATGCTAAAGCTGCGGTTGAGCTGAGCTGATAATAATACAGTTACCACGAAAAAACCAACAAGTAGTCAATTCAGCCGTCATAAAATGTACAATTTCTCCATTTCTTCAACCACTTCAATGCTTTCCTGTGACTTTGTGGTAGAACATATGAAGTGTTCCTAACTTTTTTTTCTAATAATAGTATTTTATCTATTACCCCTGCTAAAATACATGTTTTCCATTGTTGAGGGCACCGAGTCATGATGTCAGTTTGAGAAAACTAATTTCAGAGTTAAAAAAAACTGATATCTCATATCAATCATTTCCCAACTCTCATTTGCAGGTCTGCATTAATATAAATATTGTTAGCATCTACTAAGCTACCTCGAGCATTTCTACCATGCAGTTATTTAGTTGTCTACTTTCATGTTTATCCATTTTGTCAACATTATGCTTTCAAGTTCTTCCATCTAAAGATTCATTTCTTTAAAATTTATCTTGTCATGTCCCGAAAACTGACTATTTATATCGTATGTCTCCAAATCGCTGTTAAACGATTTTTTGGTCATCATTGAACTTATCATTCTTTCTGGGATCACTGGAACTCATGCTTATACGATTGTCTTATCAGAGCAATCAGCAAATACATTTAGCTTGCAAAATCAACCAAGTATAGTAAGTCCAAGAATGCCCACAATATGTCAATAATATGCAGAAACCCCGTACTCTTTTGTTTTCCAAGAAAGTTTATTACCTGTATCCTGATTAACCGCGTTAAGGATGACTTACTTTCAAACAAATGAAAATAAATATTGGGTAAATATTGTATTAATATAATTGTAGAGAATTGAGGTATGATTTGTGTTCCCTGCAAGCGAGCTGATCAAGATCTGTGTTTGAAAAGCATTAAACGCAGACAATACAAGGGCGATGTCCGTGTATCTTGAAGTTATTGTTGCACAGTTGAAAGATGAATTTTGGTAAAAACAAATAAACTTGCGTCTAGTTATTACTATGGAAGTGTAGGCAAGTAAAAAAAATCCTATGGGATTGGGCAAGATAACAATGGAAGTGCTATGAGACCCTTGTAAAGATAACATCTTTCTTGGCATTTGTACTTTATTACCTTTCTTCACATTTTTAAAAGATAGCCGAGCAGTGTATCTACACATGTAAAGCAGTGTTGGCAGATCAACACCAAAAAGGTTACGCATCCTCAATCCATATATCGTTTAATGGTTCGTTTGCTCAAGTAATGAAATCTACGTCGGAGAAAAAAATGCTACTGCAGGTGAATGCTTCCTCGTCACAGAAAAGGATCCAAGTCAAACGTCTTCGGTATGCATGAACATTGTAAATAAATTACCTTCATAAAACGATTTTCCGCTGTGGCTTTTTTTCACCTGTTGTAAATAAAAGAGTGGAAGAAAAAAATGTATCGATGGATTTGGAAGGAAGGCGCCAGACTCAACACTTACTTAAACACCAACAATGCGGTTGAGTTTTAATAGATTTGACAAAAGGAAATCCCTTACTTCCCCGACATTCCATCCACCTACCAACAATTCTTTTTCTTGCAGTGAGAATTTAGCTGAAAAAATATATATGGACATCTGTGCAGACTGTTTCATCCTCTAATTTCAACTGTGGCACGTTGAGTTGAACACCTCAGGTAATTGCTTTCTCCTTTCAGACGACTCAAAAAAAGTAATAGTGCTCTGCATTAATTTAAATATTTTTTTTATTTGCGTCACCACCGTCAAAATATTATATTAAATGTGGAGTCGTGGGCATTTGGATGCCTCCCATCTCACCTTAATAGCATTCGCTCTCTCGGAATAATTAACAACGAGGAAAGATTGAGATTCATTAAGTTCACTCACGGGAGAACACTATCACTTTATACTTATTTGGCAAAAGTGGGAGAATTCCTGTCGCACCTACTTTTTCATTGCTCAGTCTTCAGTCTTCACAATTATTTTCATTATTTTCACGTATGCCTTGTGCGACGGTACAGGAGGGAGAGCATTCTGCACACACCAGCATCCATAAAAAAATATAATCCTCAACAACACGCCAACTCACTCATATTTTTTGCATACTAATATGGCATCCCATTGTTGTAGGGAAAAAGGTGAGGAGAAGGATTTCACAATGAGGAGCTCATTGGAATGCATCACAGTATTCACACAACCTATTTATCAATTAATCCTTCACACTTTCCAATTACAGGATGAACGATCGAAGGCTTTTTATGTTCCACCCGCGTTGTGGTCCACTCATTCAATCTACAAAATATTATACGGGTACACGTCTCCTTCTCAAAACTATTTTTCCCATCACGGCAAATAATGTATGAGGAATATACTACAAAAAATATGAAATGCCGATCGTGCATTCCTTCTCTTTATTATTTTCATTAAGGTAAGAGATCGAAGAAGAAACAAAAAGTGAAAAAAAAAAACAAGTTCAGGTAAGTCCACCATACAATGTATGTACACATATTTGTATTTGTTCACCATTCTCATTCAATGAAATAGAGGGTAAAAAAATGTTTTTAAAGAAAGAGCATGTTTCTCTTCAAAATATGTTTTACAAGGGATCAAATAAAAATGCCTATATGAAAATGTTGAGATCAGATGAGTGACCACCAAAACTGTGTACACCTCAGCGAAACAACTCTCTGCACGATTTGTTGAACGGGAGGAAAATTGGGCTCCAGCCTTTCAAGAATGATGTGGCGAAAGAGGAGGATCCGCATGTCTGTTTTCATTCATTCTCTTGAAGACGATTCAGCGCCTGATATATACAACCAACCACCCTTCCATTTCATTTCCTTTCATAAAAAAATAATATCTATAAAGTTTTTTAGTAATGCTCATCGAAAACACATAGTCCTAACCACAATTTTATTATATGAGGGGAATAATATTATATAAGAAGAGTGTAAAATATAATAATGAGCTAAGTACATACATACGAGGAACGAAACAACCGATAATATGTTAGTTTCCGCGCTTAAAACTTTTTTTTTACATCTGTGATAGCAGCATGTGGCAAGGTGGTATGCAGATGAGGGTGGCATTCAACATTCCACTTCATAAAAAAGCTTGTAAAAATGTAGACGTTACGTAATTTAATGAGTTATGGATGTTGATGCTCCGAGGCTTTGTTGTCCATGGCGTATCGCTTACCCCACAGCCGTTTTTTTTCTTCTCTCCACACTAAAATTTTCTTTCTGGTTCCTTCCTAAAACAATAATCCTTCATGATATTATTTCTCTCCCTTGTTGGTTTATGTTGCCGTGAGTTGCTATATTAAAATAAATTATATGGCTATGCAAAAAGCACTTAAACACTCTTTTGTGGCTTTTTTTTTCAGTCCATTTAATAACACTGAGAAAATAATATTATGTTGGCACACCAGAAAACTCCTTTCTATGGGAATTACATGACGCGTTGTGACTATTTTTTTCATAATTCCAAGAAGCCAACCCCAAGAAAAAAAATATACTATTTTGCACACATCCTCCCCAAAAAATTCATAATGACAAGTTTTAGTAAAAAAGAATTTTTTTAAAAGAAATAGTGATTCTTTAAGTACGTACAAAGTACCATAATATTAGCTGTCATAATCACAAACAAGGGTTGTTCTCGTGTGAATGAGCATCATTTTCACCTCATCTTCAACGAGTTTCAGTTCATTTGAATTTTAAGTTTCATCGACGACAAACATTTTTTTTTGCTAAAAAAAGAGATAAAATTATATGATGCCACAATATGAACCAGTAGTGGAACGACTTCAACTATGAGAACCACAAGGTCAACTGATTTTCTTTGTGGAGATGCATATTATGACGGGGGAAAATGGGAACATTGGGTGTAAAAAGCGGATGAGGATGATATAATAGTCTCGTCGTAATTTCCTAATACTTAATCTACTTGAGTTGGTTTGCGAACTGAATTTATTATGGCATGCCTTCATTGTTTTCGTTTTCTTCACCCTTTGACTCCATTCCCTCAATGCACTGTCATCATCATCCTGGGCAAGAATCTCATAAAGGAAAAATACGCAAAGCTTCATGAATATTATAGTAGCTTCACGACGAACCCACACACGAGAAAAAATCCTGCATTTTGCTTGCTTTTACTTTTACATAAGGCACGCAACAAAGTCAGGCTTTTATCAAGGCATACTCAGCTCACCACCACCATGCCATCATAATCATATAAACAACGTGATTGTTGTGGAGAAGGAGTAAGACATGTAATAATGGTAAGTGACTGACGGACTAAAAAAATATGCTTTTGTTGTGCGTGTGTTTGTTTGAGTCTGCTGCAAAAGTGAAAAAGGTAACTAGAGAAGCTTGACCGTGTTTGGTAAAGGAGGCAGGGTTCTCCAAGCCCATCCAATCTTTAACACGGAGATGATCTATGCAAGGCAGGTAGGCGTGGAACTTACGGTCCGAGACAAATCGTCCGTGAAATCACCTAAATCATCGCCCAAGTCAGTCTGATGAACATGTTTATTAGCACCTGGGCCAAAAGAGCAAATAATGAAGTCCATCAGGTGAATTCGTTCTCCTTCGACATAAAAAAAGTACGTATATGAGAGAAAAAAAACAGGTGAATGAATTACTTCTATCCCTTCGCCTGGCATTACTGCGATACTGACCTTATTTGTTCAGTTTAGTTGCACCTGATAACTCTCCTTTTTTCAATGAATGGATCTGAAAGAAATAAATTGGGGGAAGAGTTTTGGGGAACTTTAAGGGCATATTTAAGTATGAAAATATTTCTGTATTTTGATTCAAATGAATGTACTGGCATGACTGATAATATTCATACTCACTTTGGGGCAAAACTTGTGCTGCAATATTTAATTTTATAAACACATTTTTTTAAATGTATGCTCCAGGGGAAATAAGATCATGTGAGTGTGTGAATCATAATATATGTAACAGTATACATATGTAGAAAGGCTAACTTCATGAGCGCATTTGGATAGGTACTTTATATGGAAAAGGTTTTCTTATCAGTGAAATATTTATAAGATTGCTAATTTCGGATCTCTTGCTAGGTGGTCCGTACCAAACAAACAGGGCAACTTTGTTGATGGTATTTTTTTCCCGAAACGAGATTGAGTTGAATGCATTATTTTTTTTATCCGTTGGAGAGAAGATCATTGATGATGATTGCGTGAAAAGAAACACACCAGAAACAGAACTGTGTAATTTGCTTTCAATATAAATCAGCAATTCCCACCAAAAAATATACTATCCGTGCAGCCTTAGCAATTGATGTCATCATCATTCCACAAGACAGGCTGTTGGCTGGAAACATATTTGAAAAGGTATTGTAATCATGGTGTGATGAATGTCAATTTGAGATGAACGTGACCGTCTTGCAAAAATAGTATAAATATAAAGCAAGTGATAAATGGCAGGAAAAAAGGTACATCAAGAATATATTTTTTCAACGACATGCAACTCTCCCAATTGGATACGGATGGATATCTTTTTTTGGTACACAACAGATCTTCAATTTTGCTTTTTTTGTGTGCCTACTTTTTTCTTTGAAGCCGAGGGAGGAGATAAAAGAAGATTGATGTGTTCGTGGCTCGCGTGTTCACTTTGTTCACTTGGGGCTTCGAAATGGAGCTGTCGGGAGTTTCACTTGTTCTCTTATATTTGTTTCTCTCTTTCTCTCTCTCTATTTCAGCATTGCTGATATTTTGTTTCGATTCTTTTTGTCGCAGATGTTGTTACTCTGTTCATTTTAATGCAGCATTTTTTTTCGGAATATTACGTGCCACCGGTCATCACCTCGTTTGAACAAAAGAAAGTGAACTTGACGATGCACTTCAAATTTTTGGCTAGTTGAAGCAAAAAAAACAGTTTGCAAAATGTACATCTGACAATAATGTAATAAGGTGCTTACCCAAAAGGAACTTATAATCATATTAGATTACGTTGTCCAACCAGTTATTGGAAGAATCTTCACAAGGATTTTACAATACAAAAGGGAAAATTAATGTGTTTTGTCTCTTCTCCGTTGTCGGTCATTTTAAGTACACCTTTAAAAAATGAGAGTATCATGTTTAGTTTTTTTTTTCGGATGAACTCTTGAAAAAAAATCAATCATTTTCATTTTCCTTTTGGCTTCAAAATTTTTCTCGTGTTATCTAAAATATGCTTTTAGTAAATTCTAATTAGTCCATTTAATGGAATTCTGTAACAAAATATATCCATTTTCTCTACACCACCGCGCAACCATCTTCAATGAAGTAAGTAATCGCAACTGATTTTTTTAACAGGACAGATATATTATTATTATAAACCTTTGTGTTTGCAAAGCACAATGCTCCTCTCTATATCTATCCTTCCCACTTTGTTCTCCATTTTTTGTGTGTGTGGTGGAGCGACGACGTTTGACATCATCATCGCTATCACCATTATTGCGCTATTATTACGTAGCCTTTTCATCGCTCTTTTATTATAAAGGAAATAAAATTGTTGGGAGAACATGTCAAGTGTTTTAACTGCGTCAAAAAGGAGTACACAGTAGTCGACTCAAGAAAGACGGAGTGGTGCAAAAGTGTTGTGTGGAATCATCCTGGCTAACAGCTCGCTTCCTTCTTGTGTACACTTACTTTTCGGTTGTGTGTGTGGCAGCAACTCACACAAAACTTGCTTAATTCATTCCTTGATTGTACGAGAGCGGTCTCTCTTTTTTAATCTAAATTTGAGTGACCGGATCCATTAATTCATCTTATCTCTGATTCCATGCGGTTGGTCTCCGCAGTTGACACATTCGACAAGTGTCTAGCTTCAAAGCTTTTATTACCTTGAGTGATTGAAGGAGACGGAATAATGTGCCTTGTCCTCACACTTCGTCAAACGGAGCAATAAGAAATAAAATCGACACAGTGTCACCCGAGAGAAGACATTAGGACGGAAAACCTGAGTTGAATATTCTCCCCACCTGAAATCATGAGTCCACTCGCTTCGTTGTTTCTAGTGGCTTTTCTTGGGTGCAGACGGCTTTTACATAAAAAGGCAAACGTGCTTAGGATATTGTTTACTGGTTTGTCATTTGAGAAAAAAGGTCACCACACCTTACAATTATTTTGATGTTGAACACCAGAAGAAGACTCAAGAACGCAATAATTGCAGGAGTTTTCTGTTCTTCATTTCGTGGGTAAATTTGTACTACAAATTCGAAAAATAATCGACCTACGCAAACAAATGACTGGAACACAATTCCAGTGCTTATATAACACATGTATATGTACATATATAATTTCTTGATTGGTTGATATTCCAAGTTTACATAAATGTCTCTCACTTCTGTCCAGCAAAAATGGAAGTAATAATAAATGAGAGTTAAGAATGCACACAAAGGTTATTGAACATTGTTTGGCACCTTGAAATGGAGCACATGCAATTTTTCTCGATCTCGCGAGGTGATAATGGTGATATTGTATTTATCTGGATAATGGTATAAAAACAGCCTGTGCATGCATCCCAGTAATAATTATCACGTTCCAATTAGTTTTTTTTAAAGTTCAAACAAAACCAATATTTGAAAAATGCTTATTTTGCCGTAGGGTTCAGCCCCTGAGAGTAATAAAAAATATATACGTTCCTTAGATTTTCGTGGAGGCACCAGTGGATCTCGTAATGAAGATGCCTCGTCTGCTCATCCCGTAAGACAGTAATAATTAGCTGGTAACAAAAATATGAATCTATAAGTTAAGGAAAACTCATTAGCTCCAGCTGCACCACCATGCCACCAACATACAACGTGCTTCATCATCATAAAAGTATGCGTACCAAATTCATGATCATTATATTCCTTCGTCCTCCTCTTCTATGAAGTTCAAGAATTTTTTTGGGTAATGGACTGACCACTTTTCAAGTTGAAATCCAGCAAGCATCAAATCTCCCATTCTTTCACGCGTTTGGCGTTTGTTACGAACCACTTCATGAATTTTTTTTCAGACACGAAACACTGATCTATCCTTTTGCAAAAAATATATCTACTGGCGTGAAAGCAGCCAGCTCTCTTTCCACCTTATCATTAATTGGTGTGTGTGTGTGTGATGCTCTGATTTAGAAAGGAATTTCACGGACATCATTTGTTAGTTAACACGAGAGAAGAAATGTAAACAAAGTAGGTTACACACACATTTTTTCTTGACGTGCTTCATCCTTCTCGAACGTATCCTAAGGTCACTTAATTTTTTCTCCTGGATGGCCTTTAATAATACCTGTGAAGAGAGGTGGCTCATCATCACATCACTCTCTAAAGAAACCCATCTATGCAGAGTGCAAACAAGGTAATGAAATGAAAAATAGAGGTAAAAAAAGAAATGAAGACCGTGGTCATCTCGCCATCACCATCAGCGTTTTATTTTCTTACTTCAACCCCTTTTCAAAAAAAATTTCTCTTGCTATCAGCATCTCGTTGCACCTCCAAGAGCTCTGCTCTAACTAAATATATGTATATATATATATATATGTGGTGCACATCTTTAAAAAAAGTACTTTTTCATAGATGATACATATTATTATGACCTGGACGATGAGGTAGAGAGTGGATCAGCACATTTTGAAGACCTTTTTTTTCTTCCCTTCTTCTCCACTCTCTACATTTATATTATAATTATGATAACATGTTCTCGTTTTCTAGTTTTGCCACACACATTGTGGGAGTAGCAAAAATGGACTTAATTTATTTCTCCAGGTGGCCAACACTCATTCCAATCACCTTACACATTGCACACCACCACCACCACAAACGAGTATTCAGCAGCAGCAGCATCATCATCAGTCTATTCAATTCGTAAAACAAAAAGAAAAAAGTTTCCTCCTGATAGAGACATAACCTGGTGCAATATAAATTCATAAAAATAAAAATAATACTTTTGAGCTCGTTGTCTCATCTCTGCATCTTATTTCTTTTACAGCAGCAAGGATGTAATTTCCCATCCATAATATTGTATAATGGTTTTCCTATGGATGCTGAGTAACATGAGTGTTTGTAATAGGCCATAAAGAAAGAGGAAAAGGAAAAGAGCCTGCAACTCTTTTTCTTGCTGTTATTATTATTATTGCCAATTATTGTACATTGTTCCCTTCATCATCACCAACCGTGTCCTCCTCGTTTTTTTTCAGGCGAGATGCCTTCCTCACTAACTATGCAAACATCTCAGAGGGTGACGGGCATCCTTTCCTTATTTCATTATTATGATTATTACAGACAACATTTCCATTCACCTTGTTTGTTCACCTCAAAACAATCCAGTTTTTTTATTGGGACGAATAAGGTGTTTACCCTTATCAACTCTGTATGTGTGTGTTTATCCTGTTGATTTTTTTTCTGCGAAAAGAAAATAAAGTAGTAAAAGAAATGATCAGTTGATCTTTTCCTCATTCATCTCCACAAAAATTGTGAGTCCTCTTCTTCCAATTCTGGCAAATTAACAAGGGTAAAATGGGGAAATTGCATTTTGCATTTTAAGGATTACGTAACAACAAAAAAAATGAAAATGATGTGTTGAAAAGGGAAGACACCCGCGTTGCAGACCACTGTGTGTGTGCTATGTTGAAATGATAAAGAATGTTTCTTATTATTACCCATCTATAGTGTCCACAATAATGGGCATTTTACGTCACTTCATCCTTTCTTGTTAAAAAGGTCTCACCTTTCTATTAAAAAAAGTAAATTTGTGGTCTATACATACATGAAAAACATTAGATTTTTTGTGCTACTAAAATTTTCAACTACTTTTCTCAACAATTTTTTATGCTACGACGAGACGCACATTTTACTAGTGGCTGATTAAATTCCTGTGTACAGCAGTAAGTAACTCAGGAAAATGCTTTGCTTCATCAAGCTGTCCCCAGTCTTTCCTACAAGTCCAGTCCCAAAACAAAGTAATGACATTAGCGTAAATGAAAAGGACAACTCCTTTTTGCTATCAATGAATAAAATGCTGAACTTGTGACAAGATTTTTACAAGCGATTATTTTTTTGGTGATGGTGGTAAAATAAAATGTATCAATTGATGTTCCGGGGTTGACAAGGGAAGGAAAAAGTAACTACTTGGTGTGACGATTACGTGGAACATCTATCGACTGAGTGGGATTGTTTTGTAAAGTGGTTTATTTGTTTTACGAGTTGATGGTGTTCCACTGATACTTTTTTTATTTCTACGTTTGTATGTACAATGAGATTATTGCGAAGACGTTATGTGTTAGTGAGAAAGTAAAAATGAATGAATGAAAGTCAGTCGTACGCTAGATTCACGAGATAGGCCTTGTATATATGTATGTTGAATGGGACTACGAAGAAGCTCACGTAGCATAATTCTGTCGATGTTCTTGGTCTCTCATTTCTCTCCGATTTAACTTTCAAAACGATTTTACTTGAAAAGTCGCATTTGTAAAGCTAAAGGAAGGTTATCCGTATTTTTAAAAGGAAAACGTATAAATATGCTTTAGCAATAAGCTCACTTGTCCAATAAAGTGGGGTAATGCGATACTCGGTAGTCCTTTTTGATTTTCGGAAATTTTATTGTAATTATTACTGTCCATTGTGGTGTTTGAATGGAAGTTGTGGTGATATTCCAACCTTTTTCGCTTTTAGTAAAGCCACACAAACGGCACTGCGAGATGATGTGCTGCGGTGTTCATTTTGTACAACTCATTATCTTTATCTTCATATACATTTTATAAGGTCGAAATGACGTGAGGAGTGTTTTCTTTTTTCCTTCTCCATCCCTGTCCCCTCACACAAAGGTATTCTCCTCCACAAACATAGCCGTTTAGATTAGAGCGAAACCCGTTCTCAAATGATGAATTTTAATTAGTTTTACTGACTAGATTCTAATTAAAGCGAGGATAAGTAGGAATTAATATATTCAGAAGGAGAAGTCGATCATAATATTCGGACAGACGGGGGCAAATATGCTGAAGAAACAACTTACAACAACTGAAGCGTCGTCAATGGCAGAAAAAAAGTTTTCTATGTGTGGAGATGTGTGTATTTTTATGTGTTTGTGCAGCAACAACTAACACTTTATAAGAATGCGAATGCTTGTAACTTCTTCTTCTTTACTTGTGGACAGAAGCACTTACCCACATTGCGTTTGTTACGATGTGATCCAATAAATGAACCTTGCATTGAATGATAAGAACCTCCGGGTTATTAATGGTCTCAGGTTTTTTTGCATTATTCAGCTAATCTTAATTTTTATTGGTTACATAATAAAGTAAATGGAAAAGTAGGAGCGTTTTCATTAAATGAAACATTGGCCACCATCCTGGATTTATTTCATGACGTGTTCAGAGATAAAACAACCAGGTAGGTCCACTTTCTACACCTTCCAGCAAGAACCATCACCAGGAGCTTTTGCTAACACTGGTGGCATCAACCTAACTTTGTCGATCACTGATATCATTATGCAAAGGGTTCAAGCTTTTATTCATGGCACCAACTGCATGCCGGTCATGATAATTGGTATATATTTTTCCCGAAATGTATGTGTGTGGTGCTCCACATTCATTATGGCGGGTGAGCAAAACGAATTGCAAACAAATATAATACAGACATAATTTTTTGCAACATGTGCTATTTGCCAGTTCTATATATAAATATGTGCATCAAAATTACTTCAGTCCTTTGAAGTAAGGCTTCGGTTCACAATTATCAACTTTTATTTCAATTTTATGAAAACATTAAGAAATATAAAAAATTTATATAATAACTACTAAATGGTGCGCAAATGAACCGTTAATAAAATATCTAATTGCATCAGAAAAAATATGCAAATAGACCTCCCTCCGTGACACACCCCTATTAATGTTATACAGCAAATTGAAGAAATGAAACATATTGCTATCAAGTAAGCCACATGTCTATATTAGCTCGCATCTGAATAATAAATATGACCAACGGCTTCCAGTACCAACGAAATTGAAGAGTGATAAGGCTAAAGAAGAATTGGCATATTATATATGTCTACAAATGATGAGAATTAAGTATAACAAAATTTTTATTTAGATTCGGTGGTGTTGGTAGCATGACAGGTAACAGTGTTGCTCACCAGAATTTTTCTTGTACTTTTACAGCAAACATTACTTTTGATATGAACAGGCAATCAAGAGAAAATTGCTGAAAACCTCGACGAAGTACGGAAAAGCTGATACATTTTGTGGTCCACCGATTCATGATTATCAGAAGGAGATATTGGTCCGCACTCCTTATTCATCCACACTTGATTACGGGTACAGCCAGTGTACGCCCAGCCGGACGATATCCATTTCATCCGTGTTGGATGAAATGTTTTATCCACCGATTTTTGGGTGGAT
>JAHZNF010001650.1:0-14964 GCA_027744215.1 Troglopedetes dispersus
GTGGTGATGTGGGAGTTGGACCAAATGCCAGTGGAGATAAGTTGGGTGCTGGCTTGCTTCCATGAATTTTCTGGTAAAGATATGATTCACTTCCTGTGGCCTGCGGTTTATGTTGAAGGCCAATCGCACTGGGGGCTTCTGGATGTGCGTGAGACACTAGAACAGGGGACACGCTGCTAAGAACGCCTCCAGGACCGTTTGTAAAGCTCCCAGGTTCACTAATTGGTGGAGGTACGGAAGGTCCATACAGTCCCTGATTAATCACGGGAACATGTTCGTCTGCTCCGGGCTTGTGATGATGACCACCACCATGAAGTTTTTCAAAGAGATATGACTCCTGACCTGCGTGATTTGGAGGGGGAGCGTGTCCTTTCACTTTGTGCTCAATGTAGGAGGTTTGCTGGGCCAAGGGATTTTGACTCGTGATGATATCTTGTTCTGTGCCTTGATACTGAGGGATGGGTCTACCCACAATGACATTACCTGATGGAACTGCTGTAGTATTTACAAAAAAAGTAAAATAATGTGTCAAAAATATTAAAATAAATAATCGTTATGTGCGCATTCGTTAATACGGAAATGTATTCATAGATTGTGTACCCTTTGTAGCTTCCGGAAGAGTGTCTCCACCACCACCAGTCTTCATACTGCCTTTTACAACAAACGAATTTTCTCCGGATCCTCCAATTGGTCTATCCGGAACGGAAAAAAGTGGCTCTGTAGTGTGTGGTGAAGTTGGATCCTGCTTTTGGTTAAGATATTCCAGTAATCCAAGTGGTTCACCTCCAGGTTTGGTTTTGCTTAATAATTTTGACTCGGAAGGGTAATCCCTCTCCCAAGATCCACCAGGCTTGGAATATTTTGTTGGGATTTCGACAGGATATTTGCTGCTTGGCATGCTGATAAGAGGATTTGTAGATAGACCAAGAGCCGCAAGGAGTTCTTCTGCAGTGCTCTTCGAAGATGAATCCTTTTGGTGGAAGTCCTTTTCTACTTTCAAAATATAGTTTTGTTTTCAATTAATAATAAAGCTACATATGTACTTCTTGCTATGAGGAACACACAAGTTTCTTCAGAATTGAAACCTAATTAATTTTTATTATTATTATATACCTTTGTGTCTTCTCTCCATACTTCCGCTGAATCCAAAGTTATCATACCTTCCTATGCCAGGTTCCCCTAGTTCGCCACCATTGTCTCTTTCTTTACTCCCGCTTCCTGTGTCTTCTTCCGGATGGTACAGTGGGTCTGGCTGGGAAAACTTTCCGGATTTTTCACCAGACAAACTGTCCTCATCGATGTGAAGAGAGGGTCGTTGTCTGTTTCTCTGATTGTATTCGTCATAAGGTTCTTCATGACTTCCAGAATGAGCAGGTCTCCTGTAAGGTTCATCTGTGTACTTTCCGGGAAATTCGTCAAAGTGGTTATCCTTGGCAGGGACATATGAGTGAAGGTGCCTGTCTGCGTAAGACTTTGAACCGAGCTCATCATTTTCATCTCGTTGGCCATTATCATAATCTTCATCGTAAGGTGGTCCAGGTGAGGGTCCACGCATTGGCGAGTCCTCATGAAGTCCTCCTTTGTGATAGTTTTTCTTTCCTGTTGACACTCCAGCGATGAGAACTTCCTCACCAGAAAATGGCTTCGCGAACACCGGTGGAGAGTTATAACTTGGCCCAGCGTAGTTGTCAGTGTCGTCAGGATGAGGTTGTGCGGGTAAATTGAGAGCGTGGTTCCTGTTCAGCAGAAGATCTTTAATTGATTCCGGGTGTTCTGGAGGTGGCTCCATTTCCGCAGACATGGAAGAATCCCGTCGACTGCCGTCCTGGACGCGGTATTCTGTATCAGGATAACCTGGAGGGCTAGGGCTGGGATATTTAAACTTTGAGTTCAGCTTGTCAACCGGAGGGCGGTAGGTTGAGCCCTTGAAGAATCCCTTGGAATTCGTGATTGGTTTCAATGTGCTCTTGAAAGGCTTTGGAGTTGAGATTTTAAAGTGGAGCTGAGTTCCACCTGTTTTCGACGGTTTCGGGGTCACCGTAAAAGTTATCGTTTGCTTCGGAATGCTGTTCAGCTCAATTTCCTTGGATTTATCCTGAAGAAGGTTATTCTCTGGTCGATTGCTCTGGAATGTGTTTGGAGGTGGGGCATACTCCAAAATTGGTGGATCATTAGGATTGTGGGGGTTGTGGGGAGGGGGAAGACTGCTTGGGGAGGGTAAGTTGATTTGTCCAAATGTTGGTTGCTGATGCTGCTGCTGGAATGATGGGTTATTATTATTGAATGGTGGCATCTGCGAAGGATTCACTGGTGGCAAGCCTTGTTGAAATCCATTCTGCTGGAATTCGGGAAGGCCATGTTGGAATCCATTCGTTGGAAGCGGTGCAGGTTGGAAGGCAGTAGGTGGAACCCCTGAAGGGCTAGGACTGAATGAATTTGGGGGAATGGGAGACGGCTGTTGGTTTTGTTGGAATTGCTGATTGAACACATTTGGCTGGTTCTGGAAAGGATTTCCATTATTTTGTGAGGGAAATTGCTGATGGTTTTGCGGGGGAAATTGTTGATTATTTTGTGGAGGAAATTGTTGATTGTTTTGTGGAGGAAACTGATTATTCTGCTGTTGAGGAAATTGACCTTGTTGCCCTTGTTGTTGGAACTGTTGCGGAAAATGCTGATTTTGATTATTTCCCTGGAATTGGTTGAGTGTAGGTTGTGGGAGGTTTTGGAATTGTTGGAAATTTGACTCCGATACAGTTGGGTTGTTTGGATGAGGTCTCGATTGCATTAATCCATCATGATGGTGCTGAAGCGGTGCCGCTGTGGTGATTGGTGGAGGAGGAATGTGGAAGCTGAGCTTTGAAGGACCATCTTGGAAGTTGTTGTTATTATTATTGTTGTTGTAATTGTTGTTGTTGTTATTACTGTTGTAATTATTATTATTGTTGTTATTATTTTGATGAGGTGGTTGCTTATTAAATGGAGGTCGTCCCCTGTTGTTTTCTTGATCCCTCTCCCTTTCTCTAGGTGGAGGCGGTCCACGTCCCCTTGGTGGAGGTGGTGGAGGACGCCTGCGAGGAAATGGAAAGGGCGGTCGTCTATGTTTTGAGTGATGAGGTGGAGGTCCATGAGGATGAGGACCATTTTGAATTCTTCGATGTCCAACAGGAGGACTATTGTTGTTATTGTTATTGTTGTTGTTATTATTATTGCTAGATTGCGAACCACCTTCAAATGGCAATCCTTGTCGCCGGATACTCTGATGATGTGGTGGAGGAGGAGGAGGACCAGGTCTGTTCCCATTTGCAGGTTGCTGAGGAGGCCGACGATTGCTGGAGCCGAATGCTTGTATGCATAGTGGCAGAAGGGAAAGTGACACAAGGGTAAGTAGTGCGAGGGTTGACACGTTGTAATACTGGCGCTACAAAATAAAGTGCGGAAGAAAAAGAAAGTTAAATTTTTTCACGCTGCTATTTAGTGACACGAGCGTTTAGGCGGCAAAGAAATTCTTAAATTGTTTTCTTGCTAATCGGTGTCAAGAATGTTAATGTGGTGCTGACTGCAAAAATGAGGAGGAAATCGCATTAATTTAATTATGAAAACATTGACGAAAACAATTTGCAATTACAGTCAGCTTAAATCATATTGATGGCATCTCACACAAGTTTGAGCAGAGGAGTTATGGCTAGGCATTTTCTCACTTGTGTTCAAATTATGTATTAACAATGCACACGGCTCATAAAGCAGAGTGCGCGACACGTCTTTTTTTTTCACCTGAATATGAAAATCTTAAAATCAAAGCGAATTTCATTTATGATCACCCTAGGGGTAAAAATATGCACTGGTGGTGCATGTCCTTTCCGTGAACCATCATAAATTTGACCGCAAACACTGCACGTACAATTCGTATAAATTGTGTTGTAAAAATGATTTGCCATTTGGGCGAATATCTTGAAAAACAAGGTTTTAAAATGCTTATAGCTTCATTATCCAAAATGATCATTAATTTCTGACACATTGTTTGATATATTGGTGATGAGGTGGATGAACATGAAATGGGTGTTCCCCCATTAACACAGTTTTTTGCTACTTCTGACTCAAGTTTTTTTTTTCACTACAACTTGACAACATTTGTATAACAGTAGCGAAAATGTGCGACATCGAGCTCGAATGATTCATGGTTTCAGACAAAGCTACACACTTTTTCGCTCTGAATTCAGCGGAGACAAAAGCTGTACACTTTCTTTTCAAGGACAAATAGAAAGCTGTTGTTTTACGGGAAATCGAGATTTCTGTTACTTTCTTTATGGGCACTTGTTGTTGCACACAATGCACATAAAACACGATGTCTTCTGTCGGTTTGCACACTTTATTTCACACATTGAATACAAATTATACTTAAATCCGGATAATATTTAAACACGCAACACACTAAAACAGTACTTGGGCTGTCTGTGCTGTTCATATTCTAGATCCACACTGAATTTATGGAGACACCAAAAATGTCAAAGCAAGCTATGACACGGCGTCACGTCAGTAGCATTCATAAGAAAGCCCCAACATGAGCACAAAACAATTCAGTATATCAAAATTATAGACCACGAAGACAGGCACACAAGAGGCAGTCTATTTTACAAAAAAATTATTGTTTATATACCATTTGAATATTACAGATTACCGGCATTTCAAGTAATTTGGGTTTTTTAAATTGCTTTTTTATTCGAAAAAGACTGAATTATTCATGACGCTGCTGCACATTTTATTGGGTATGAAAATATTATCTCATTGTGTGTTGAATTGTGTGGTACGCATACCTATGTATTCTTTGTGATTTGTAGAAGCAATTGTTCAAAAGGACAAAGCAAAGAAATAATGAATTAACTTCTAATGAAGTGTTACCTATTTGGAATTTCAGGATCTTCTCGCTAAATTATGAGACATTTCAGATCATTAACGAGTGTCTCCCATAATTGTGTTTGACTTTCAACTTATATTTTTGGAGAGGTTTTTGTTAGTGAAGGGTGGAGACATTTATTATCCGTATAACATGTGCCTAGTTCAGAAAAATTAATTATGTATTTTTATTTATTTCCCGTTCGTTTATCACAGCGGTGTGCAGTCATCCATTATTTATTTTCGAACACTGACAGCATTTTAAAAATGTGGAGAGTCTCCTGATCTCTGCCACTCGTGGTAACGCACGCATGAGCGGTCACTTTAGGATCTCATTGATCATCAACACGTTTACCTGGTGGGGTGTTGTGCTTTCTTGTGGACAAACCAGATTTTTGTTTTTCGTTATGAATTAATTCTTATTCTGAGGGTGAAAAATCAGGGGACTATGTTGCTACAGACTTGCATATTTATACGGTTCGCAGCTGCGGATTACTGCAACAAACAATTAAAAAAAGAAAGCACCCATCTTTTCCAACCAAAAAATAAGTACCTCGATCTTTGTGTTTTTCAACTGTTTTCGTAAATTTAACACGAATTGCGAGTTGTGTTTTTGTCTTCGTGTGCCCTGCAGAGCCCACAGCATATAAACAATTTTTTTTGCTGATACTCCTCCCCGATAATGTATTTATTTTCCTTCCTTGTCCTCCTGCGAAAAAAAGTAGATCGATTTTTTATTCAAATGGAAAATATATATAAGAGTACGTGACCACTCGTAGAAGGAAAAAAAATTGTATTTATGACTTGTAGAACGAAATAACGCACAAGTTGTAAGTTGTACTTTATCACTTTTTTATTTGTAAGTTATGAGCACAGTAAGTAAGTGGTGTAAGCCTGTGATAAATATTTTAATGCTCAAACATGCTGTGCCAACCTGAGACAATATTATAATTGTAAGAAATACGCGAGAAAAAGTAAAAACGATTTGATTTATTTGAAAAATGAATTGAGCACAAAAAAAAACAGAATGAAATGCATTGGCAGAGAGAGAGACGTGAAGTCATTTCGTGAAAAATGGCAAACTGACGTTTTTTTCGTGTGAAATTTGATCAGGAAAAGTGATTCAATGAATGGAGAACGTGTGTAATATGTTAACGCAGATTGGACTGGTGAGACTTTTATTTTTTACGAGAGAACGAAATAACGCACAAGTTGTAAGTTGTACTTTATCACTTTTTTATTTGTAAGTTGTGAGTACAGTAAGTAAGTGGTGTAAGCCTGTGATAAATATTTTAATGCTCAAACATGCTGTGCCAACCTGAGACAATATTATAATTGTAAAAAATACGCGAGAAAAAGTAAAAACGATTTGATTTATTTGAAAAATGAATTGAGCACAAAAAACAGAATGAAATGCATTGGCAGAGAGAGAGAGAGAGACGTGAAGTCATTTCGTGAAAAATGGCAAACTGACGTTTTTTCGTGTGAAATTTGATCAGGAAAAGTGATTCAATGAATGGAGAACGTGTGTAATATGTTAACGCAGATTGGACTGGTGAGACTTTTATTTTTTACGAGGATGTTGATGACGACGTGTCCCTGGGAGGAAAAAGTCATATTCTTACCTACTTCACTTTTTCCTCTGAAAGTACATGACAATCAATAACAATAATTATCTTTGGTTTCATATTCTGAGTACCTAAAACTCAACCGACCATTAAAAATATTATACCTGGCTGACTCCTTCAAGAATAATGGATATGAAGCAACTCTTTGAAAAAGACTTTATTTATACACTACAACTTGACTGTTCTTTAAAAGACACACTTTGTCTCTTCACTCATTCATATCGCACAGCACACCCACTTCAGGCACCGGAACCCATTAGCGTCAAGAGATTTTGAAAATGAAACAATAATAACTTTTTTCAATAAAGACCACTTTTGGAATAAATGAGCATATAAAAATAAAAATGCATAGTAGTTTATTATTATCATTAGCTTACAGGCAATTTCCCCCACACATGAAAAAGCAGAAAAGGTTTTTTTTTTCAGTAATAGCCGAGAAAAATTTAGAAAACTTGAAGTATCATATGTACTCAAGTTTTCAAAGGCGTTTCCTCTGGTGTCATCAGCTCAATGGCTAAGATAAGCGTAACACTTCATCATGCACCTAACTTTACCAACTAATTACAGTAAAACGGAGCCGCAAAAGAAAAATGGAGTTGACTTCAGTCTAGGATGATGATTGAGCTATTCAACTTTTTTTTTGGTTTTCTCTCAAAAGTCTTTCTTATTGAGAGTTGCACAGGGGCTCATAAAATTTCATCAAAATTATGAAATGTCTCCGCCTATCATTTTTATTCAGTCTGCGTTTGAAAACGACCAATTCTCATTTATCTGTCGCTCTTTAGCCACTCGTGGAGGCAATTAGAAAGAGTAAAAACAAAAGTTTGTTCTTTGTGAAGAAGAACAACAAGTGTTGTTTTTTTTCAGGTCAAGAGGTGATGCCGATGTCCTTTTGGAAATTAATATTATGCATTTTTATCAACCACGTATTTATTGCAATCTTCACTCATTTATCAACCGTAACGAGAAACTTTTTTTTTGGCACTTTGCTTAAAAATGAAAATGCGTTTAATATGTTGTGCACTTTCATCCACAAAAGGGTGGCAACAGTAGTGGCAAGGTAAGAATTCCTTATCGCCCCAAAACGGCAAAGTCGGCATTTACTGAGTTCACAAGGAAAAGTTTTAAAAAAAGAAAACTGAAGCAAAAGAGGGAGTGGAAACTACAAATAAATTTTCTCAGATTCAACCTAACAAATTATCAAATATTGGGGTAATTAACAATACAGTTCCTTCACCAAAAAGACTGCAGGTTTGCAGCTTTCTTCAAATGACTGACTGCCTTCCATTCTCATTCTTTTCAAATTTGGGCTGTTCCCACATATTGAGACTTTTTTTTTGAAGAAACTGGATTTTAATTTAAAACAAGGAAAAATCATATTATACGACTTGGTATTCTTTGTAACAGCGCAAAATGCTTGTGCAAGTGCATTCTAACATACCTCATTAATTGTATGTATATCAACATGACGAAAGGCATTTCGATAAATAGACAATGAATCAATACCTATAAATCAAGAATAGTTCCTCCTCCCGCAAATTATTTTTGCACTTGCAACACTTGCATGCAACAAACAGACATCTGTGTATCCTTCACATTTGAAATTCTGGCCAAGGTCTTCTCAATTGACATAATTCTCAAGTTTGTCGCAGTAGCAAAGGCACAAGAGACGTGCACATATAAAACCCAATAATCAGATGGATTCATCATCAGCCAAAAATTCTAATATTTTGAAACGGCTGCTTGTTTCAACTTTTTGAAATTTGAACAACCATAAAAAGAACAACTGTATTATTATTATTATAATCCCCAACATGTCTTAACGCTGTACATCATCACGAACAGAAAATACTACTTTACAATGAGCAATACAACAGGCAAACTGCCCACCATATACAAATTTTTGTAATATACAAATTCCAAAGTGATTATAGAAAAACGAAAACCAGTTTCATGCAATCCGTTAGATTTTTTTTTCTGCCTGTCTCTCTTTTCTATCTGGGATTTAAAAAAAACACCAATTTGAAATAGGTACATGTGACTTTTTTGCCAGTTTGCAATAGTTCAAAAGGAAAATATTAGAGGTATGAGCGGAGGAAAAAAAAGTCAAAGCTTTTTTGGACTGAGTAAAAAGAAGTGAAGTTGATCGCATATCTTGTCTATCTCATCTTTCGCACACTTTTACGCATACAAACAAGCACTTCTAAAACAATCTTCTTATCATGGCAAAATAATAAAATCAAATGTAAGTCATATTTGTCATGAACCTTTTTTCCTCAATGAGCACTGTACTCACAAAGTGTAATGCTACCAGCAGAGATATGTAACATATTATGGCGCACTTTGCTTTTTTCTATAATAATGAAATATCCTAGAAAAGGCACGTAATGACGAATGAATGAAAAATGAAGTAGGCATGCGGCAGTGTAAGTAGCTGTAGGAGTAACACAATTACAAATTTTGCAAGTTTACTATATACTTGTGTGTACGGATCACTTATCTCCTCACGTTGGACCTAATACTGCCTGACAATACGGACAATGTGGTGCATTTTTTGCCACTAAAATGTCTGTTGTTTTTGTTGAAACAAACGATTTTTTTTTCTCAAAAAGAAAGAGCCTTAAAGCATGAATTATTGGATGGGCGAAAACCAAACCAAGGCAAATCAGTCGGAATTAGGAGTATCTCTCGTTATAGTGCACGTATAATGATGGGATGAAAATGTGATCTGAATCTTGAAAAAAAAGTATCTTGAAGATGCAGTGGCATCACTAAATCGTGGTAGTAATCATCTTGTATGCGAGCGCAAGTGAGTAAGCTCTTTTCATTGATACTACTACTGGTGCAGTTTCAATGAATGTTCATTCGTGTTCACCGCTCCAACAAGGGTCATAAAACACTTTTCATATAAATAAATATTGACCCGCATTTATATTCTTCTGCTGTAGGGAGACTTAATCTGAATTGGTTTTTCTCGAAAAAAAAAATTGAGCACTGGCAAAAAGGAGGATCTAATTAATTACGTTGATTATCGGAAAAGAGAGAGCAGAAGTTGCTCGCTTGACCTATGTCATCGTAAAAATTAAAGAAGGATGTAAGCCACTTATCAAAACTCTGCATTTCACAATGTTGTGCATTTATTTATTTTTTTGCAAAAAGTACTTGCACTGCACTGTATTGTTTTTCACAACGAAATCAAAGAATCCACGCGCTTTATGTACTTCACCCGTTGTATGTCGTCCATTTGTTTTCATTCACAGAAGAAATTTTTTTTTTCGATAAACTTTTGCTTTTTAAGTTGACATGATGATGACCGCTCCTGCTGATGAAGATGAGTGAGTAATAATACACTTTGGGTTACTTCTTATCTCCATTAATTTGTCAACGATGCTATTTACTCTTCTTCATGGGATAAGTTATTGCCTCTTCTTGTTCAAGTGGACACAAAAGGACTAACAAGTTGGACGTGACATTAGGTATGCTAGAACCTGATAAGTTTTTTTTCAAAAACAAATTTTAGGTTTTGATCGAACCATAAATTTCGATGAGTTGATGAATGCGCTTTTTATTGTGGTAAAGTCTGCAGCTCATCTTTATTTCTAAATCTTTAAATTCGTTGTACTCTTTTCCTTCTTTGAAATTCAGAGCAAACCAGGCACAATAATTTATTTTTTTTCAGGATTTGGTCAATCTTGCATTGTTAAAATATTCACATTTACCTCGGGTCAGATGAAGGGAAAAGTTTGCACAAACTTGAATTCAATTAGTTAGAATGTGACTACGTTTTAATGCCATTTTGTTCTTTTTTTTGTTACAAAAATTTATCAGTTGCAGCTGGTGCATTGTCATCATTACAACTCATTATCGTGTCATCTCCTCAAGCAAAACCGCGAGGATGTGACGTTAAAATATTCAGGGAGTCAAATGAGTGTGATTACTTTGGTGCACACATTTAACCTAGGAAAATATGCCATATATTCAACTGTAGCATAAATAAGAGTAAATTCTAAAGCCCTTTGTTTTCAGTGAAATAATAACAAGACTTTTGCTTCCTCGAGTAAGTGCTTTCTGAAAAGTGCATAAAACTTAAGACGCATCAAGTGAAAACATTTTAAAAACTTGCGTTACTTGCATTGTGTCGGGGTACCTACATGTAAACTAATATTTTTTAAAAAAAAGTTCCATCATGCTTGCTTATTAGTACTTAATGCACACAATAATATTATGGTGGTCAATATAGTGCGTTTACAGGAAAGTTAAAAAAATAGGTGTATAGCTAAAAGAAAGGGTCATTCGAGAAGATTATTCAATCGACATTTTCACTTTCGGAAGTTTCATTTACTCACTGATTTCATACGTGTTGGGCTTGTTCCTTGCTTCGCTTCTACTGCATCCAAGCTATTTCAACTTTGTATTGTTAATAAGAATCAAAAAATGGTTATTTTTTGCACTTTTTTTAACCAGTCAGTCAAGCAGGAAAAAAAAACAATCTGGCCATCATGTCACTCGGTGATACATCACAAGTACTCGAAAATTTCAACAGCGTTTAGCAGTTCAAATAGTATACGTTTTGGTTGGTTTCATGGGCCAACCAATTCTAAATTGCACGTTTTTTGTGTCAGTCGATGAGAACACAACCTAAGACAAGATCCTTCTTACCCTAGAAAAAATGATTGATTGGACATTAGATCCCAATGAATTTTTAATTCTGGGCTGGCACTTCCTTTCAAGTCATATTATGCACTTTACATTAACGACAAAAACATGCTTCATCCTGTCTGTCAACATGTCTGATGTACATTATTACAAAATATTTTGTTCAACATTATCGAAAAATTTTGTAGTGCGAAATGAGTGAAGAAGGAGAAAGTTCACGTCGTGTTCGTAAGACGGTAAGGATATACATGTTTACAAGTGTAACAAAAAAGGGTAAATTAAAATTAAAGAATTTTCACACGATTGACGACAAAAAACGATTCTATGTGTGGATTGCACACGCAGATAGATAGAAGCACCCCAAAAAATTGAGTTCTTACGCCACCACAACCAACCGCTGCTTTAATAACCTGTTACTTCCTTTTTTTTCTCCCAAAAAAAAAGCGTGAAAAAAAAACAAAGCGCTTCGTAATCTCTGTGACCATTTATTGATGTAGACAATATATTTATATTATAAATCCCCAAAATGACGATCCTGCTCACAACAATTTATAAACCGAGGCAGTTAACGCCAAAACCACCTGTTCAAACATAGCGTGATTCCGTTGGTAATAATGTCATTATTACGCGTGGAGGCTTACTGTCAAAAAGAGGCGGCGAAATAAAAATTCTCCTTTTCGGATTTTATGTAGTTAGGTTCGTGTCAAGATCGTTTGTTTCTTGACTAGACAGATACCACAGGATCTTTTTATTCCATTTTTATCATTAAATTAAAGCAAAAGCGCATCCGTATGAAAAAAATATGATCCTTACTTAAATCGTAACCAAGATTGTCGTTGTTGTAAATGTGAAGCACACGTTTTTCATGTTCATCTTCTTCCTTTCTCATGTCTTACGACGGAGAGTGATGTGAGGATGATTTGCATAAAGGAGTACCTACAGGTGTCTATGTTTCATTTCACTCAGTCATTCCATTGTACTCCTTGTTTTACCCAAAATAACAAAGTACACACTTAAGGCATTTCATGATTTTTTTGGCAGGAAGAACAAACGTGTGCAGTAATAACGATGTAATTAAGAACTCATGAAGGGAGAAATGATACTTAAAATGTGTCTGTTACGTATAAGACTTTTCAAAACAATATGCATGATTCGTTGACTATTTTGACTCAACTGACGTCTTTATTCCTTATTTGTAGTGTAGAAATTTTTATTAATGATTTTGTTCATTCAAACTTTTAAACTGAGTGATGTATCAAGTCATATACCAAAAAATATATGGTTAGAAGGCCGTCGTAATAGGATACACACGGAAAAAAGTGAAAACTAAAAAAGAAAATGTTATCAGGTAAAGTGTCCAAATAACTAAAATGCTCAGTAATTACCATTACTGTGATTATGAGTTGCATGGGAAGCAGGCGACGAAATAAAAAAGGATAAAAAAAATTTGCGTGCAATGATACAACAAAAGAATTAAATTGGAGAGAAAATGTATTTTCTATAGGTTGCCGCTAGCATGCAGATAAGTGGCTTTGAGGTGCTGTAACTTCTCAAAAAGGTTTATTCGGAGAGTCCAAGAGTCACTTATTATCATCATCATCATGATCACAGCCATCATATAACCTCCTAAAAACTCACTTTCAGCCAAATTCATCATATCCATTCCTATAATGAAATTTAAAATACACTATGCAAATTTTATTGTGGTTTTTTTGACATCTTGACATCATGAAACAAGCGGATGATCCCTCCGTTTGGGTTTGCACCTGTCCCTAAATTAATACGCAGCTAGGTCCTCAAAAAAATTCGTCACTCACAACACAACGTGCCTTTACTCCTAATTAGTGGTTATCACACCACCTGCTCATTTAAAACCAAGGAATAATCATCTTCATACTTGGGGTCTCCACTTCACGAATTAATGATTGTGACGTTTTGGTCAATGGTGCGTATATCACTATCGATCCCAGCCAGGTAATAAAATAATGCAAATAAAACTGCGTGTGAGATGAAAACCACCATGCGTCATTTTTTTTTCAGAACCACTGCGTAAACCGCACACAATCCCTTGTGCTTCGTAGAAAGAAAGAAAGAAAGAAAGGATTAGGATTAGCATGCATTCACTCTGGGAAATGTGCTTTTTACGCGAACATAATTTTGTTGAAGAAACTAGTAATGGATCCTATTTATCTGAGATATCATATTAGGTACGGCTGTGGTTTTCTTGACATATATAAAGTCAATCCCAGTGGTTTTGCAATTATGTGAATAAGTTTATATGCAATAAAGCCATACAGCTACTACACACTAATATTAATATTATTATAGGAAGATGATTCGTGAATATAGAAGTGAAGTAACTCATGATATGATTTAGGTTGTATTTTTTGTCCTAGAAATTTTTTCCCTTCCATTGTTTACAGAATCAGAAAATATAATCAGTAGGCATTATCCTATTTATCTGAGATATCATACTAGGTACGGCTGTGGTTTTCTTGACATATATAAAGTCAATCCCAGTGGTTTTGCAATTGTGTGAATAAGTTTATATGCAATAAAGCCATACAGCTACTACACACTAATATTAATATTATTATAGGAAGATGATTCATGATTATAGAAGTGAAGTAACTCATGATAGGATTTAGGTTGTATTTTTTGTCCTAGAAATTTTTTCCCTTCCATTGTTTACAGAATCAGAAAATATAATCAGTAGGCATTACTCCTTACTACATTATTGAAAACTAGCAAACTTTTATTCTTTCAGATAAAATAAAAAAAACTACGTATTTATGAGTCTTTTATAAAACCTCGGGAAAAAGGGGACACTTTAAAAATCATTTCCTTTTTCGTTCTGTCACCCAGTCACCCACAAAAAACAAAAGGAGAGTTTTAGGCTCGTAACCAGACACCACTTCTATGAACTATGAGGTTTAAAGCCATCAAGAGAATATTCATTGTTTACCCATAATACCTATTCGTTGTGCCAATTTTTATCCGTGAAAAAAATCCTGTTCTTAATTTCTTCGCTAGAATACGAAAAAAAATTATCTCCACATTAATCATGCAAATCTTGAACTGCTTTTAGCAATTTTTACATTTCGTTAGTAAAAAAAGTGGTTAAAACGCATTAAATTTCAGTGTCAATGACAAATGCTCGGGGAGTGTCATGTGCTCATGTGTCATTTAATATGCCTCACAGGAGCAGCAGTCAAAAATATTTTATTCACCTGCTCGCCATCTCACAAAATATGTTTTACTCATGCTATAACAGGGTGGTGCATAACGAACTTATATCCTTCTTTCTCCCATTTATTTTATGCACCCAAGTAATGTCGAAAAGTTTCCTATTTCGTTTATGCATGTATGTATCTCTACACCACCATCCATCTTACTCGCACAAACGTCATAATTTAAATTGCAGCACAATTTATTTGAGTAAAATAGCCTTAAAAATGACAAATCCATCTTTTTTTGAAAAGTTGACAAACCTTGAGCGACTTTCTCAATGCTTTCCTATCCGGTCTCCTCCAAAATCCAAGTCCAATTTCACTCTTCATATTTTCGTGAAATCCGGGTAGATTATGTCCCGGTTTCAATCACTTAACCTACTTTCTTGCAGTCTGGCAAAATTCAAAACTTTGCCCTGAAAACTCCGTTTCTTTCCCGAACTGGTTCACCACAGAAAACTTGCTTGCTTGTAAATGATGCGTAGCAATTCGCCCACACTGAAGCACTCACATATTTCCGGGTCAACTTGAGACCTTTTTTTCAGAAACTTAAAAAAAAC
>JAHZNF010001651.1:0-16702 GCA_027744215.1 Troglopedetes dispersus
GTTCTGGGCATGCATCTTATTTTTTAATTGCCGTACTTTCATGACCAATATACTTTAATGTTTACATTAATTATGTACATGCAAATTGGAATTATGCACGGCTTGACCAAAATCAAACACTTGATTCTGGGAAACGCCAACAATAACGCATAATGAATGTAAGAGCAAGCATGAGTTCAGCCGAGTCCAAACGTTAAAGATCTATTTTGCCATTGATTTATCCAGTCCCTTTAAAAGAAACATTTTCTCTTTAAAGGACGCAAGGGAATGTAATTGAAGAATTCCAGGGAAGTTTCACTGCTTCCTGTCTGATTTCAGGAGCTTGATCGTTCTTGATGTACCCACTTACAAAAGAAGAGTGACAGCAAATGTAAAGTGAAAAAAAGGAAGATTGGTATTTCGTGGTCCTTATAAAATGGGAATATGTGGAATGCAAATAAAGGGAATGGTTTCTCAAAAAAAAAGTTTCAGAAGTGTCAACTTAGCAATTTTGTTCCTCTTTTTTCATACCAAAGATAAAAATCCAACTTTTTTAGATGATATCAGAATAATGGCTATACCTCGGTGAATAAATGTTTATACTGAAATTCCAAAAGACTCATGCGCATGAGGCTGGAAAGGAAACGAACTCAAAGTTAGCCCGCCTACACGGAATCTGCCGTTGGCTTTATCACATTTTGCCTTTACCTAAAATAGCCTACCTTAGCTAGTGGCTATTTTGAAGATAAGTGTCACAGGTTATTTGATGTTGTGATGCGATATTAAACTTACAATCTTTAAGATCTTAGATCTGGTACCATTCTTAGAAATTCAAAAACCGAACTTGATCTGAGAAAATGAGATGGTGAATCCCAGCAATTTTTTAATGGAGAATCTGATGTGCTCATTTAAATTTAGACTATCAACATTTCTGAGAATAGAACAATAGATATGATTGGTGGAGAAATTTTACCCGAACGTCACCTTTACACCTTCCGCTGGTTAAAATGTTATCAGGGCATTGCATGATTCATTTAATTTACAGTAATCTCACCCCGTCATGATTTTTAATTGAAAATGGATAGGGATAAGCAGAAATGGACTAGACTTAAAAGCACGGAAATCCCCAAACGTTATTCTTTCATCCTAATGAATGAAATCCTGTAAACAAATAAGCAAACTTTTCCGAAGTTTGTTGTCGAAAACAAATCACAATACGATACCTTAGTAGATGTCAGAAGCGAAATCAGTTGTAAAGGTGAACACAGGTTTTCCTAAACAAATTAAACTGACGCTTTCACACTTGCTCTTTAGTTATTGTTGATGAAAGAAAGCGCATAAATGTCATGAAAATGAGACGAAGAGCATAAAACGTGTGGTTATAAAACAAGTTTCCCAAACGGAAGCAGCTTCAAAGCTTGCAAGAAACAAGTTCATTCCTAACTTTTTTAAAGGGCTCAGTTTGTTTCGATTTAAAACTGTCTGATGAAAAAATTCTTTTTTTCATCCTACTCCACTAAGATAAGCAGGTGGAACTTGAGCTGAAGAAGTTGGTAAAGTGAAGTTGTACGTGTGCTCATTTTTAGCAAATTTTTAACTTTTACTACTTTGTGCAGGAAAACTTTATCTCTAGCTTGCTTTACCTCTCGTTGTAAGCTTGATAACCTCTAATGTGTCGCCTACTAAGCCAGGTAGCATCTTTCATTCAACTGTTTTTTTTCATGTTTTCACGAAGGAGTCGTGCCCTTTAAGCTGCTACACCTACGCAAGTCTTAAAGGTTGTGTGCCAAATCCCGATAAGATTCACTGGGCAGGTATTTTTTATTCCCAGATTTTCACAAGATTAACATAGTAGAAGTCACCAATACATATCTAGTAGATTTCTTGCTGGATTAAAATTTTGATTTTATAACTTGGTTGGGAAATCCGTTTCCCTCTGTTTTGTCCGTTGAGTTTCGTCCCATGGAAAATTCTCAGAAGAACCGTAAAAGAAGAAGGACCTTAGGTAAATGGAAGCAATCGATTCGTAAAGTATTACATTGGGGACTATTGAGTATCTTGCAGTACAACTTCTGCTTATCTAATGCAATGTCACTGACCACATTGCAAGCAATCTTTGGCAGCCGAGTGAATTCAGAGTTGAACTTGAGGTAAACTTCAATGCACAAGGCTTGGAGTAGCATTGTGTGGTTTTCGTAGAAGTACACGTCATATTTTCTTTTGCTTCAGAGTTCATAAGGGCTTTGAAATAAAATCCAGCATTACAAGCTCATGTCATTTGTAAGATGCAAGACATGAATAACACGAGTTGGAAAGCAATTTTCTTGGAGAAGCACACGGAAATTAAAAATTTTGAGCACCAATGTACAAGAAATTGGTTCTAGCAATAATAATTCGATATCTAATTTCGTGTACGCGTTTGGACCCATCATCATGAAGCAAGTTCACTTACTTTCAATTCCTAATCACAACTATATTATTATTAGGTACACTATTCTCATCTGAACCGCGAGCTTGTTAGCACAACTAAGTAAACTTGAACGACGCTGACAGTTGCCTGGAGGTTCATTACTCGGAGTGCTTCCTATTTGGAGGGAGGCGGCTCTACTTTTAATGACGAGAGAAAAAAGACAAAGCAAGAGGACTCTTCAATAATGGAGGCGGTGAAGAGCTCACTCACAATCACATGCAGTAACACTAAATGGAGTAACACAACGTGACGACCATGAATATAAAAGTAAGTGTATTATTAGTAGTAGTTGTTAAGTAGTTTGTAACGAAAGTGGAAAATGGTTTCTGGTGTTGCAACACCCTGTGTGCTGCGAATTTTCCGTACCCACTATGATATGACACTACCACTGACAGAATAGTCATCTCTACTAATGGGTGAGGGGCGTGAGAGAGAAGACCGTGCTTTCACCATGTGAAGCGACACGAACGGTAGGAAATGGCAATTAGCGTCAAAAACAAGTTCTTCTCTAGCTTTCTGATGAAGATGAATAAGGAAAAGACTGGATGCAAGTGAAAAGAAGAAAGTGTTTTAAGCTCATATATCACATTTACAAACAAGCAGATACGCACACTCAAAAAAAAAAGTTCCAGGATGGGTTCACAGAGGCACGTCAACAAGAGCATAATATCTGAGTACTTTTCTATTAACTCCGGCCGACACATCACCAAATCATCAGGGGCGACAAAACAGCAGGATCAGCAACGGGGAGCAA
Source organism: Troglopedetes dispersus (assembly GCA_027744215.1). Taxonomy (NCBI): domain Eukaryota; kingdom Metazoa; phylum Arthropoda; class Collembola; order Entomobryomorpha; family Paronellidae; genus Troglopedetes; species Troglopedetes dispersus. Next base: position 3,204 of record JAHZNF010001651.1, read on the forward strand.
TGGCCAGGAAACTCGATGCTACAAAAATTAATATGAAAGACGCACTTCACATCGTATTGGTTTTGATATTGGTGAAGGTAACTCAACGAAAGCAAAAATTAACTCGTGAAAAAAAAACTTGAATTTTGCCATGTAGTCTTTCATAGGCACATTTATTTGAGAGTTGATAGAAAATAAAGAAGTGGGCGGTAGTAAAAAATGTGTTGCCCGCAACTTTGAATGTTGTGGCCAACGAGATGGAACAACTAAAGCACAAAGAGAGAAGGGGAACGGAAGCACATTTATTTTCACAGGAAATACACAATCCAGTTACAAAAAAACACAGAGGTGCTACACATGTAGTTAGGATAAATGGCTGTAAATGTCTTATCTGAGATCATTTTATTTACTTTGATCATGGATTTCAGAAGGGCGTATCTCGTGAATATGTTTCTCACTTCTTTTGACTTTTCATATTGATTGTGTAGATTCACTAGAGCCTGCTTTGCTGTTTCATAATTGATCTCCAGTCGCCGTCGGGTGGCCCTCAGACGCAGTTGGGTTCTCATCGCTTCTTCCTTTGTTTGGCCGCCTGACACAGAACAAAATGAATTAGATATTTTTTTTTCTACACATTGTAATTAACTTTAACAAAAGCATGCTTTCATCTTTATTGGAAATTTTCTAGTACACACGTAAAAGTGGCCTGGATTTGCTTTGCAAATGAGAAATGAAGCATGAACATCGCATCACATTTGAGATGTGAGGCTATTTTATTATTATTATATTTTATGCTTTCTCACTTGGTGCTCCTTCATCACGAACATCCTGAACGATCCGACGTACACTTTGTGTAAACTTTCCAACGAGGTTGCTCCCTGTGGAAATATAAGTTTTTAATCAATCTCTTTGTTCAAGAATGAAAGGGGCTTTTTTGGGGCAATATGCAACAATGCTCGTGGTGCCACTTTGTTGAAAGCAAACAAATATATGCACATACTAATTTAGTAGCCGCTGTAATAGAAAATAGTTTTTTGCAGCCATGCGGTCTTGGCTGAGCAAAGATTGTTGTGAAGAGTTGGAAAGATCAAACTTACGACTATCGGTCCGCGGTGTGCTTTTCTTTCCTCTATCTCGATCTCTGAAATCCGGTGTCTTCCCCATCATGAAAGATTGTTTGTTGATTGTCGAGTAGGAATACTCTTTTATGGACAAATAGAAAATGCGGGTGCAGCTGCTTGAAGTTGTGTTCTTAATCCTCGAAAGTTATGAGACTATATGTTTAAGTACTACTATGTACTGGTACTCGGAGCTCAGAAAATCACAGAACAATTGTTCACTTCTAATCTGCTATGTAGAGAACAACGTAAATTTTCTGGCCGTACTATTCATACGAAAACATGAAGCCGTATAATAATATGTAAGCACCTGAAATAAACACAGTTTTCTCGAAGATAAACTTCCTTATTTAGAAGCCCAAGTAATTATTCATTTCATGTAAAAAATTATCATAGAGGACTACGAAATGGTCAAATATGTTATCTTTCATATTATTGCTCATTCAACTCTTGAGTTTGAATTTATTTGCTGTGTCAACGGCATTCAGCCAAAACAAAGTGTAATCGGGAAAGATTGAGTATCTGAAAAGGCTCCGGACCTTAATACCTTAAAAACTGATTCCTTTCACTTTTGTATTTTGTACTTTTGTCACGTGCCTCCGAAAATTATCCCTGATGTAAACTAACTCCTTTCTTTATAATTTTTCATAATCAGCAAGGACAAGTCCGGGATAGCAAAGATACTTAATTTTATAAATTTCAGAAAGTTTGGTCCAAACGTTTTTCAATTTTCAGCCAGCAAACCTAGGATTGGCTGAGCAATTGTGAAAGCATACACAAATCCTACTTCGTAGTCCTCAAATTTTAAATCATAAAATATTGTAAGCACCACTTGCCAGCTATCAAAATGTATGTATATTCGTACTCAGTATACACGAAAAAGTCCAGTTATCCAGTAGCATCCAGATTTTTTTCAGCTGTCTACGATAAAGTCTGATTTATTTCAAAAATAAGGATTTTTCATGTCAATGGTAAAGGCTATTCTTTCTTGTCAGCATGACAAGTCATGACGGTCACAGTTGCTATTTCCCGTTGTTGCCCAACCACAACATAGGCAGGCACCACTACTCTGTCGTAGTCCAACCAAATCGACTTAATCAAGATTGATAAGGTGGTAAACTACTAAACCAGCCTACACAAATATCAGCCAACAACAACAGGTGTACATTGTTGCTTCTTCATTTTTTTCGGACAACTGTCTGTTTCACTAACTTCCGGTGTCAGTTTCAAAGACACACGGGTTTTCCTACAACATACTTCGTTCGATCATACTGTTTAAAGATGAAAAATCCAAAAAATATGAATGCGACAACTGATCTTTCTTGTTAGGCGGAAGTTGTCGTTTGAAAAAAGTAATAATAACAAGAATAGTAACGTGAGTTTCCTTGAATTGCTGCTGTGTGCAGTGATACGTTTGTTTACTTTGAGTAGGTATTCCTTACGTATTTACTGAATAATGGTTTTCATATTTGAGGAGCGTCATATGGCATAAGTGCTTCTGCATATATGCATGTGTGTGGAAAAAATGAATATATGAGTCATGTGTGTCGGAAAAATTACGGGGAGAGTAGTAGTGCGGCAGAGATTCTCATACTGCTTTTGCTACTCTTATTTTTGTTCCCTTTCTCCGTCTCGTCCTCCAAATTCAAGTCAATTGAATTGAGATGCTTTTTTTCGGTGCGGTGGCTCAGCGGATAGTTACCAAGTTTATTGGAATAAAGAAGCGGATGTTCTTCTTTCCACAATGGTGGAAAAAAACGACTCTGAGAGTAATGTATTGGGAGAAGAAGAAATAAAAAAAGGAGATTGAGAGTAGGCTTTTTTTCTATTTATTTAACAGATAGTTCTCCCTTTATGTTCACTTTTTCTCCTCCTTTTTAAGTTATTTTTTATTCTTCTATTCTCTCCGCTTTTCTCTTTACGTGATAACTCACAATGCTCCTTTCCCAAATTCCTTTTTTTCTTTCTTTCTCTCTCTTTCCCCGTCCACTTTCTTGTTTCAATCACTTTCACTGAATTCTCAAAAGAAGTTTTTATTTTCTTGTGGTGGTTACAACTACCTCCTTAAAATAGGCTCTCCTTACACACACACACTCGATATAAATGTAATTTTCTCCTCTGCACTTCACATGACAATGTGTTCCTTGAGAATTTAATCCATTGAAATACCTTTCATTTCCAAGTCCCTTCTTTTCAAGAATTCAATTATTAGATCATCATAATCTCGTAGAAAAGAATCAAACGCAGTGACGAACCACTCCTGTACCTACCATAACAATGATCACGAGAAATATAAGGAGCACTACAAGATTATGGGAGAAAAAAAGGTTTTTACTTCATTATTTTTTTCTCTGCTGGAACGACATTTCGATAATAGAAACAATGAAACGACATTATTTCTCGCCTGCTTCTCCGGACACAAGTTATGACATAAGTTCCCAGACAGATAATGTTCTTTAATGAATATTGCAACGGGGAAAAAATACCCGGTTGTTGATAACGAGAGCGAAGCAACTCCAGCCGTGGCACGAAACGATGATCAACACCACTAAAAAAAGAAGTTTATGGGAGATACTTCGTTTTCCTCTTTCTTCCTTTTTCCACTAATATTGCCGAGTCACATCATGCTTCATCATTACAGCACAAAATAGTTAGCCACACGAAAAAAAATAGTTGCAACTTTATGTGCGACCACACTGTGTTGTTTTCCACTTGGAATAAACTATGTGGTAACTGGTACTCGTCTCCTTATTCTCCTTTTGATTCTTCTATCCGCTTCTCAATTCACTTCAGGTCCGTTATTTTTTTTTGCACACTTTGTCAGTTGTGGCTTAAAAGCTTTGTTCAATCAGAATCGGAAACAGATGAAGGAAACACAGCGTAAGAGAAACGTAGGAAGAAGAAGAAAAAATGAGCACACATTCTCGTTATTAGATTTGATAGGATGAGAGTTTAGATTCCTCAGTTTTTTTTTCCTCGAATGTGTAAACGGAGCTGAGTTTGGGTGGCAACCAAGAATAAATCGAGCTGGAGCACGGCAATGCAACAGTTTACACTTTTCCCCCAGTCAGCTTGCCTTCATGGAAAAGGAAAAAAAAGTATGGGGAACTTGATGATGATCATGCAACTCCTGCTCTCCTCCACACAGTTAACTTTGGACGACCACCAGGAAAGAAAATGTAACAGTTGTGTAGTATTTGAGGATTCTCTGAGAACTGTCTCTCTGCTGGAGAAGAACCAAGACTGCGTGGCGACACAACACTTAGAGTTCTTTATAGTGGGGAAAAACGAGCAGCAGCAAAAGCAGCAGCAGTGGTTTTTTTGTAATCGTGTGCGCTCCTGGCATTACTAAATACACAGACTTTATGGTCCCCTTTCTGTTCTGTGCTTCCTCGTCTGTTGCTTTCACCTCCTCTTTCCCTTTCCTATATCACACTTGTTCAAATTCGCTTCACACACGCATACACCCAAGAGAAAGTCGAAAAAAGGCCTTCCTGTTCGAGATGGAAAGAGCACAATACTAATAACAACGAGTCGTATAGGAATTTTTGGTCGTGGAGCTACATGGGGAAAATAATACGACGTCGAATATCTGTGTAGTAGTAAAAGAGGCATCACGTGAAACACGCGCACAGACGGTCGTCAGCGGAAGAGCATTTGTATTGAAACTGGCATGGAAGTATCCCTACTTGCGAGCACTTACTTTCTCTCTAGGAAACTATACGATATGCCTCCATTATTGAACCATTCTGATAGGAGTACTTTTTTACATCCTTTTCCCTCTACTAAGAAGCAAATAAGGACAATTCCAAAAATTGCAAAGGAAAGGGTGGCAAGCTGGGATGTAATCGTTGTTATAATCGTATATCGTATTTTACATACCGAGTGGAAAAAAAACAAGTTTTGTGCTGGTAGGAGAAAAGTGTGCTTCATAAGGTAACAGCTAAAAATAATATTGTATTGTAATAACCACCTACGGTGCACTTTACACTCCAAAATTTATAGATAAGTACATAATACTTTGCACACAAATACATTATAGGCAACTAAAAAAAAGGTCCTTTGGACATTGAGCAGATATAAAAGTATAAGAAAAAAATATACACTCGAAAATATACAGACTGATGGTGGTGGTGGTTGTTGTTGTACTCGAGTTTATCTCCTCGTCGTATGGAGCGAGAGTGTTGGAAAAAGTGAAGAAGAGAAAGAAAACCTGCTGCTGCTGCTGCTGGTTTTGTGTGCTCCGTGCATTGTGTTGTTGTTGCAGTAGCTCATCGTTTGATTCCATTCCATTCGCTGCTTTTCTCCTCTCCAAGTTTTTTTGTAGTACGTGGTTCGACTTCGACTACGTGAAAGTGCAGGTCTCTTTTTTTCCTTATCTCCGTAGAAGATGTGCCATACACACGATAGTTTTCTAGGCGAGCATAATATTGCAAACTTGCACTCTTTCTATGTTCTATGATGAAACGAACAAAAATGTTTTTCTTCTATAATTCTCAGGTAGCAATGTGGCTCATGTATAATGCAAACAAAACTTTTACTGCCCTTCCTTCCCCCCGGCATCATGATCAGCATTATATTCTGGGTAATAAATAATATGCAAGATGGTGATAATGGGTTTTCATGTTTATGCCCGATGTGTTGCAAATGTATGAGCTCCTTTTCGTTCCACCTCTACCTATTCGTTCATGTTTTCTTTTCTCTTTTAGACAAGAGGAATGCCTGGTTTTTGCATACACATAATTACATGTTCGCGGAGGAATGTTTTACGGAGTGCCTGAGGTAAAAGCAGCAGCAGCAAAGTGAGAGGAGTTTTAAGAATGTCAATAGTTTTTTTAGACAATGCGCGTTAAATAATGGCTGACAATGATAATACTTGTAAAGTAGATTACAATGTTTGTTTGTGTACATTATTATGTCAGATATGAAGGTGAAGCTTAAAATGTTTGCTCGTTTTGTCTCTTTTGCGGAAAACTGACATAGGGAGGCAGTTGGAGTGAGACGCTTGCACGCTGGTTGTATTTACGAATCAAGTGAGGGGTAATTCTCCGGAGGTTTGATTTTTTGAATTGGTTTTGTTATTGCCAGAAAAAAGCATTGATTCCATGTAAAGGCACTATTATTATATATGCTCCACAAATTATGTGTGCACTTCTTGCAATGTAATATTATTGAAAAAAAGCGAGTGTGGTAGGAGTAGCAGTAGTAGAAAGTTGCATGAAATTGGTTCGAAATGCTCATCAAGATTACATAGCGTAAACAAAAGAGACAGAGAATTGATTTTCACTTGCATTGAGTGAAACTCTCAACTCAGGATTTGTCAGCCATGAAGTTCATATTTCATATCTATTCTTCAGAATTCTTTCAAGTGAAAAAGGACGTACAGCAAAATAGGCTAGGAGATGGAAACTGATTTGAAGTACGCCCACTTGGAAATTAATTTTCTTTTTTTTTTGTCTTGATTTATATTGTTGCATCATTTGCATCTCTAAAAAAATGAGTTAAAAATGAGTTGCGGTTTTTTTGTGTGAATTGTGTAGGGAATTCGTTCGAAACTTTTGCAATAGTGAATGCCCTTTGCCCTTCTGTTCAATAGTAAACTTATTCCAAATTAAATTTTTTTTGAAATGTTCAGCAAATTGCTTAGCACTTGGCAAGCACAGTTACTCATAGATTCTTCCTCATGTAACGTAAATCGGAGTGAACCGTACATAAATGCGCTCCAACCAAATTTGAACCACAGGACCCTCGTTGCTCCAATTGCACACAGTAATTGCCTCCTCCAAAAAACTGTCACATAGTGTCTCCCTTCCAAATTCCATTTTACCACACAGAGTGATGATCTTTTTAGGGTACCCTGCGGATGGGGTACCCATGCTACCATCCTTTTGTGGCTACACTTCTTGTGCTGCTGTAAACAATTTTTAGAGAGCATTTTATTCACCCCAAATTACAGTGGTTTTTCTGCAAAGATGTAATCCAAGGTCTCTTGGGCATAAATGATGGAAGATGTTTCTGAAGGCTTGTTACCGTTACTAATTCTATGTAAATAGAAGCGGAGTTCCATGAAAAAATTATTCGCGAAATATTTTATCTTTTTTTTACAGAGTTATTAATTTTGAAGTAGTTTCTTATTCAGATCATTTTTTTGAGAACCAACATCTGTCATTTCATTACTTCATTGCGAGCGTTTATCGTCCTGAGCATCAGCACAACCATGTCTCTGCATAAGATAGCTCCATTTCCATTAGAGTTTCCTCTGGTGGTTTGCCATCACAGTATATTACGATTATCGACCACCTACTTTTTTCAACCAACTGGCTTTCTCTTTCTAGATAGATGTAAGCAACAACAACGAGGCCGAGGCATAATAAGAGGCATGAGTAACCGAAGAAGCGTTTCTTGCTCACAAGTGGCACATCTCATTAACTCAATGTTTTTCCTGTTGTTATTAGTTTCCTCATTACACCATTTCTGCACTTATCCCCTCCCTAATTCCACTTTTTTTTCTTGCATGAATTGCCATTAGGAAAATGACGATGGCTTCTGGTTAAACTCAGCGAAACATCTTCGGGACAAACCGGGGGAAAGGAAAAGTATGCATGCATAGTAGTGGTTGGACGAGTCCACACAAAACGACTACTGTGTTTTTTTTAATAATTGGTTTCGAGCACACTTCTTCGGGCAAGCATGTTTGGGCTTCCTTGTCTGATTGTCTGTCCGTGAGCACAATAATTCACACACGCGACAAGAGGACTTTGGCTTTCGCTGTTTAAAAGGGTGTTTCATACAATAATCATTGGAAAACTAAACTGCTCGCGTGCATTAATATGCAATAATGCAAGCAAACGTGTTTTGTACTCCACTTCTAAACCATGTTGGGGTTACTATGTTGGAATAGGAGAAAAAATGGTGAAGGAAGTGGGGAGGAAAGGCAGGCAGGTGGATAGTCGACAGCAAACAAGCAGAACAGGTTGTTGCATGTCTTGTTGAAATTGAGAAATGCTATAATTCCCTGTCTTTCTCATGCTTAAATATAAATGCACACAAGTATTCAGAGAGAGAGAAGTAGGTGGTCGATAATCGTAATATACTGTGATGGCAAACCACCAGAGGAAACTCTAATGGAAATGGAGAGAGAGAAGTTTTATAGTTTTTTAGAAGATAAATTATAGCTTCTTCTTTGATGATGACACGGCACGACAAGGGAATTCATGAACTTTAATGTATTGGTTCATGCTTTATGGACATCATCAACATCTACACCCGTGCTCATAAAATTTAAACAAGAATTATCGCGTCCCAAAGGATCCATACCTATTCGAATAAATAGGGGGGCGAATTCGAAAGGTTTGGGCACTTTGAGTAATATTATGCGTCTCAGCAGAAAACTTTCAGGTAACTTTCCAACATATTAGTTAAACTAATAAACGACTTTGTTAGCATCCACATCTTTTTAAGGCTAACAACCTGCGACGACGAGAGCAAAATAATTAAAAATTAAAAGCTCAAACTTACTTCGCAATTCGCGAGAGAGAGAGACATATTATGTATGCATATTCATGTATCTTTATAATTACAAGTTTGCCTCTTTCAGAGAACTGCGAAATATTGGGGGGGGGGCAGACATAAACAGTGTATCGCAAAATGTGGGAAGGTATCCTTCAATCATGATGAGTTGCACGTTTAATAAAAAGACACTGAAAACTGAACGAATTCCAAAATCTGTTGGAGGGGTTGTGAAAATTAAAATGTTGAAACGAACACACACTCCAAAATCTTTGACAAAAGATTTTTGCAACAATGTAATGGAATTCCCAGCTTTGTTGAAGTATGCATGCGGAGGACTTTACCTTTGATTATAAAAAACCTAACTCGAGCCTGGCGTGGCGTCAGTCAGACGGAACGCTGAAAATTGATAGTGTATTTACGTATGTACAGAGCATTGTTCGCTCTGGCAGGCAGTAAACGGGAGGTGGTGTGAGTGCGAATCATACGTATTAGCCTTAGGATGGAACAACACTTGAGGGAATCAGAAAAAAGTCCTTGGTGAGTTTGCTTTCACCTACCTTCAGATAGTTGGAGTTCACCTGAGCGGAGAAAGGTAAAAAGTCATCAACTGCAATCATCAACATATCTCCCAGAGAAACCCATTTTAGTCTGTGTCAATAAAACACAACACTACTATATAGCCTTCCGCTGATGATGAGAGAGAAAGATTCCAAGTCAAAGGAGGATTCTCCGATAGAGGTAGAAAAATAAAAGGCATACAACAACCTCCTAGTTTATTTTTTTGTAACAAGCTGCTCGAGTCTTGGGAAATATCGCGCTGCTATATGCTCCCTCTTCGGTTTTTACAGAGGGCACACATAAAAAAAATTAGAGTAAGTATTAGAGTCACCACGATAACGACGGTCCCTGTAATGTATTGTGAGCTAGTGAGAGAGTGCAACTATAGAACGCTCTTTTGTTCTGTCATCAAAGCAGGCTGGGATAATAATCTTTAAAATCTGTCTCCGTCTCTGAATCCCCCTCTAAAAATAACCAAGCCAATTGCCGGGTCGTTTCTGCAGTGCAGAATTCCTGTCCCTTTTTTTATTTAGTTTCTTGTGTCAGATAGATTCGAGTCCTCCGCATTCCTGTTGTTTGAATATTTTCTCTGAGAAATTGGAATGCTACACACACACAGGAATTGTATGGTGGCAATAATCCTAGCTAGAGAATTTATATGTTAGATATGGCTCTCTGTAATTGTTTCCAGTCCAATTTTACCCTCCTTTTTTTCTAATATCATATCCAACCGGGTTTCTCAGTACTCCACCGAGGCTAGAAGTAATGACTACGATGATCCTCTACCACAGCAGTGATGATCTTTGAGCATATTTTGCAAAAGGAAGAAGGAGGTCACCCCGATGTGGAAAGAAAGTAGGAGGAACAGGAGAATAAAAAAAATCCAGAGTGAACCGATTTTTCTTCTTTAGTCCTTCTTGCTGATGTGTAGCTTTCATTGGACAATGATGGGGATTTGTTTCATTATGGAAGAAAGTATAAAAAATGAAGAAAAATCGATGACGCCCATAATTGACCCGCAGACTTTTATCCTCAACATTTATGGTTCAACTTGAAGCCACAAAAACCACCCATATAACAGTTTTAGGGAATGAGAAGGCAGAAAATTCCTGCCAGGAACCACAGACTTTGTCTCGAGACGTCACTAAACTTTATATATTCTGTTCTCTGGTGTACTCTCTGCATTTCACCCTGTTCATTACTAAACATTGTAATATCCCACTGGCAACTTGACAACTTCCATATTCATGTATGCGGACGGACGTAAGACGAAGAGAAAATGAAAATGAGATGAAAATGAACCACCTTTTTTTCTTCTACAACGCATTTATTTTTTTATGAAAGTCTCAGGGAAAAAAAATTCATGTCGAAAGAGAGGAGAGAGCTCGAGAGTTAAATTAAATAAACTTTTGGGATTATGCTAAGCATTTTGCACAGGTTTTTCATGAAAAACATTTCTTTTCACTCTCTCCTTTCCTCCTCGGAGAAGGTAATGTTGTGTGTGTTTCATTATTGCATAAAAACTTAGCAACATTCCCTTCTTACTTTGAAGTCGTTGCAAAAAAGGATAAGAAGAATTACACACAAAGATAAACTATGTAAGAATGTGAACAAGATAAAACTATTTTCCCCCTCTCTCCAGGCGGGCCAAACACATTCCACACTTTCATTATCCAGTTATCATTATATTATATTTTAAACTTTTCTAATTCTGAATGTGCTACTTTTAATCATGTCGTGTTGATCAGGTAAAATTGAACTTTTTTTGTGCAGTAATAATAATTATATGAATAACCAAAGATCAGTTTTGGCAAAATTTAACCCACACTGACTCTTACTATAAATACACGTGACGTTCGTGCACCACCTTCTTTTGCTGCAACGAAGATACGAAACCAGAGTGACGCTCTAAAACTGGAAACATTTGTAGTGAGAAATAAAAAAATACTTGGCTGAGTTTAACCACTTGTTTTGATACTGAAGTTAGAAAGATTCACAATGGTTATATATTTTTTGTTCCTGCGACTATTGCCCTAGCCAAGCAGTAAAGTACACGGTACGTTTAAAGCACATAATAAAAAAAAAGTTCTCGTAAAGGAAGAAAAAAAAGAGAATGATGGACTTGGGCGCATCCTTTTCCCAAAAAAAAGTTTGCTAAAAATCCCTTGATACATTACATACAGTTGATTAGATGGTAAAGTCTTTTATGTTTCCCTTGATTGCAACAAGAGAAACGCACACAAAAAGTAGAAAATTTTTTATATACATATGATTGGATTCCTCTAGATAGTTTTATACTGCTTACCTGTTTTTTCGTTTCAGACCATGCACAATTCAAAAAGCTTATCACTCTACTAGATAATGTTACATATGTATAAATACATTTTATGTACATCGAAATGGTAGATTTTTAATGAAGTAACGTATGTAGGTATATAATAATAATAACAATACAAAAAGTCTTACAATCTATCAATAACATACGCTATAAGTTAACCTCAGGCTTTTTCCTTTTTCATTTATTTATACATAAAAGTAATTTTGTTACTTGACCGTGGATGACATTTCATTTTCTGTTTCTACATTACTACCTGTCGTATCAGGTCTCATCATAACACTCTGAGCCACCTCATCATACGCAATGGTGAAAACGCTCTTTTTCTCCAGCATTTTATTTCTCCGGCTGAGGTAACCCGCCATTCCGATCCCAGAGTCATCATCTTCTTCTGGACCTCTCCGTCCCGATGGCTCTGGCTCAGCAACATCTCCATCACCCGGAGGAGGAATGTCGACTGAATCACTTGGTGCGACTGCAACAGCTGCAGCTTCAGCATCGGCAATATCAAGGGTTGACTGGGAGGTGATGATGTCAATTTCCGGCTCAGGAAGGGTATCAGTTCTCAAAATCCCTTCTTTATTTTCTCCATTAGCACCTGGATCAGTGGTGGTGCTCTGTTCCCCTCCATCATCATCCTCCTTGTCTCCCGAAAGGCTTTCTGGTTCTATCACAACCGCTGCTCCAATTTCTTCCTCTGGATCAGCCGTAGTAGCAGTAGTAGCTGCTTGCTCCAAGTAATCTTCCTCTAAACTTTCTTTCCTTGTACTGACTGTGGTTTCCGGTTGCTGAATTGCAGCAGATCTTTCATCTTCATCAGGAGTTGGGGGAACTCCGTCGCTCAACCCGTCCGCATCCCGTGCATTGTACGAGCTATCTGTCATAGCGGAACTTGGTGGAATAACGTTAATGTCTACCATGCTGGGCAGTTGTGTTGCCTCTTCGGAGCTCTGCTGCTTGAATGACACGGATGAGCGTCTTCTCCCTGCTCTGCTCTTGCTCCCACTTGCCTGCATCTCTCCAACTTCGCCAATTCTCTGCTCTGCATCTCCTGCAACTGACTGTCTGCGAACATCCGAGGAGGACTGTTGTAATACTACAGCTGCGGACGAGGAGGTTTTCGTGTCCTCTGTGGATGTAGTCTGCCGAGTCTCAGTCTCATCCGGAAGTGAGGTGAGCGATGGTTCCAGGGATTTTGACTTGTCTCGGGTCAATTCCTCCCGAGAATCTTTGAAAGAGCGCTGTTGCTTCGAGTCCTTCTGTTTTGTGGGCCGGTGATTGTGACGCTCCCGGTCTTTATCCTTCTCATTGTAGTATTCTTCCTTACTGCTGGCCTTGCTTTGTTGCTGAATGTGGTGGTGACGTCTGAGCTTGTGTTGCTTGGCCTCTTTTTCCAGAGCTTTCTCCATTTGTTGTTTCGTTTTTGTACGTCGCTTGTCACGCTCGTCGGGGTACGTGGGGGGTGACACACTTCTGGACCTGGTTCGCGACTTACTTCGTGATGGGCTCTTGGACTTTGAGGATGACTTGTGCTGTGAAGGAGACTCCGAGCGCCCTTTGGATCGGGAAGGTGATTTTGATACTCTAATTTTGTCTTTACTGTGATAACGCCTGGTGGGTGAGCGGGAGCGACGGCTGTCATCTTCACTCGGCGGAGTGGGAGACTTGGTTTCTTTGCGGCGCTTCTTCTCCAACTCCTTTATTACCCTTCTGTTCCGCCGATCTCTTTCTTCCGCTTCTCGGATTTCCTTCTCCCTTTCACGTTTCACTCGCTCACCGTCAGACTCCGACTCGGAGCGTCGAGATTTTGTAGATTTTTTGGACATTTGTTTTGGGGGAGAAGGTGACTCTGCACGTTTGCTCCGTCTGGAGTCATCTTGGATCATTTGCTCATCATCTTCATCATCTTCAAACGTGACGTCCTTGGTTAGCGACACACTCTTCTGGTGTCGCCGACTCACTGTGGCAGCTTTAGGGCGATCCACCTGCTGCTGCTG
>JAHZNF010001652.1:0-15919 GCA_027744215.1 Troglopedetes dispersus
TGAAGAAGCACATCTTACAAAAAATGCATCCAAAGATCTTCGCTGATTCACCCAAATGCAACTTCCTATGTGCATTGATACCCGAAGTATATGAAAATGTTTTTCCACACGTCTCACATTCATAAGGCTGCTCCTTGGTATGCCTTCTGAGATGAGTGGAAAGCGCATTTTTTATTTGGAATGATTTCGCACAGAAAACGCACGTGTACGGGCGTTCCTTCGTATGCGCTCGTGTGTGGATTACCAAACGCTGGTAAGTTGCAAAAGGTTTCCCACAGAGCTCACAACTGAAGCGTTTCTTGTCCATGTGGAGAATCTGGTGACTCCGGAGACTATCCATGTCCATAAATGATTTACCGCAGATGCCACACGGAAATGACCTTTCTCGGTTAGAATGTGTCACTTTGTGTCTTTTCAGAGTACTCCGGGATGATAACCCTTTCTCACAAATTGTGCAGTAATGGAGTTCCCTGGACTCGGTATGGGTTTCAAGATGTTTGCGGAGTACAGAGATGGTATAAAATGATTTCCAGCAGTTGTCACATTTAAAACACCTTTTTCGATCCATCCTTTCAAAACTCCCGTCTCGATTTTGCAGTTCCTGCGTCTTCAATCAATCCTTTTTCACTTTAATAACTGATCATTTTGTTCTAAATTTTTTATCAGTATTTATAAATTTTAAAAAAATAAAACAATATTTTCTTATGACGTGCACATGTGAAACAGATTGAATCATACTTCCCCGCACTAAAGTGCTTCAACAATGCACAAATTGAAACCTATGAGCACGTGAAAGATTATCTACTATGCAGGTGGGAACAAGTGATAGTATAGTTTCATGTAAATGTGTTTTATATGTCCAAGTCATGTACAAGTTTGATGCTTTCGCTGTTTTATCTACACCATGTATATTTGAAATGACAAACTTGAGATTCATTCATTTTCACCCTATAGCTTATATTGCCGTGTACCTTTTGGGTTTACAATTCACAATGTTCATATTATATTTAGATTCACCCTTGCAGGGAAGGTATAATACGTATCTCATGCAGCCAACTTCAGTGTCATTCCAAGTTGTCCTGTCTGTAAAAAAGATTGTTGAAGTAGCTGCATTTTGAAGTACCTATGCAGAATTTTGAGGGTGATTAAGGGGAAACAGTGTTCCCCTAATTCCCCTTTTTTGAAAATTATATTCGGTTTGCGAGATATGGTATTAATCTCGCAAACCGAATATAATTTTCAAAAAAGCGATCCGATGTTCAAACAAGCAGCTCATCAGCTTCAATTTGGCATAGTGATGACTAAAAAATGTTGACCTGGGGAGGATTGACAGCCATTTTCGTGGCGCAAGGTCATTCCCATACCTCACTATGCTATTTAATAAACGGATTATGGTACGCAAAATGCAAATTACGGGAACACTGTTTCCCCTTAACAACCCAGACTATCTAAACTAGTGAACTATATTTGAGCATAGCTGCCACTTTTGCATGCCTCATGCGTTTGCCTAGAAGGACATTTTTATTAAATCATTCCTTACTTCATGTCTATCCATATTACCCATGATGTTTCAATTTTGCAAATGCGAAGTCAAGTTACAAAACATACTTTTCAATGACAACTTGCATTATAAATATTAAAAAAACAATCTGTAAAGTTTACCCAAATAATTCCTTAATGTCCTTTCTTCACATGTTTCAAGTTGCCCCAGTACATTACATAATAGAGAATGATAGAATTAAGTTGGCTGAGAAAAAAAACAAGAAAAATGAGACACATCTAATCAGCATGTTTGAAAAATCCAGTTAAGTTCAATAATATAGTTTTTTGCAATATTCATTTTTGGGTAATAGGGATTTATATTTCTCGTACTTTCTTATGAGTTTCTTTACACCCGGAGGATAACTTAAAATATAGTTTTTTATTGCCCAAATAATGGTAACGAGTATTTTCAGCTTGTTTCTCACTCAAGTGTACAGGAGGTGATCAATAAAATGTGATGATATATCCAGGGCCGTAACATCGAGATTTTGTCTGGGGGGACACGTAAAGGCGCTTTCACCTTGGGTGAAAGCCGTATTAACCTTTTCTCATATATACCAAAAATTCTGGGGGGACAAATCCCCCTGTGCCCCCCGGTTGTTACGGCCCTGGATATATCTAATGTTGCCACGTCGGCAGCCAACCATGCTAGGTAGAGTAAACTTACATTACTTTAATACTAAATTCCATGCGCCATTTCGGATGGAATGGATGGAACTTACTCAATCTATTTTTTTTGCAAAATGTATTCATATATGTACTGCTAAGCCAATAAATGCTTTGCTGTTGTCGAATATCATCCTGCACATTTTCTTTTAAAGCTATATTGACTGTACTGTAGGCTGCATTAGTTAATTACGACTTTGTGTAAACAAATTAAACAAATAACTAAACAGATTTTCTAATTTGTGTAACCGAAATATAGTTCATCACAGGGATGTTAATTTGCCAGGCAAAAAACAATTTTGACCGGTCAATGGAAATAAACGGGAAAATGGAAATAAACGGTAAAAAATGGACAAAAACGGGCAAATATTTATTAAATGTATCTTAAAGCAAAACAGTGCTAGGAATTCAATGCCGTAAAGATTTATTTAGTACAAATTCCCAACGGATTCAATTTTTACCAAATTTGTCTATTTTTACCACTTAGAATTTGATTTTTGCCACCCGTTTTTTGCCGGACAAAAACGGAAAAAATCAAACCCGTTTATTCCCATTAACAACGCTGATCAGAACAGGTACGAACAATCCCAAGAACACGTTTCTATAATTAACTATTCGACAAACTATATAGGCAAACGTAGAGCTTATTGCTGATCAAAATATAGTTATCCAAAACATTTTTAATTATTTTCAAATATCAAGTGTGTAAAATATTATTCAACTTTTAGTTGGTGTAGCCACAAACATCGTAACTATATATAACTACGTAGTGGCTAGGCATATTTGCTTTAGGCATTGAAGAGTAAACTAACCGGGCTAGTTGAGTCTACGGTTTCGCTGTCAGTAAGAACATTTTTTTAGGCCACAAGTTGATCGGCACTATTTTGCTTTTAAGATTTCTGTACCAACACAACTTCAATTGTTATTTTTAAAAGCACCTTGCGGTAAAAATTACTAATCATGAATCCCTCTACAAGTGAAATAGTTCTCCTCCGAAACTTCAACTTGCTGCAACTCTTGTGCAAGTTGGTTTCTTCAATCCAATGTATTTTTTGCTCCCTATCCTATAATGTATTTGTTGCTTTCTATCCTATAATGTATTTTTTGCTCCCTATCCTATAATGTATTTTTTACTCCCTATCCTATAATGTATTTTTGCTCCCAATCCTATAATGTATTTTTTACTCCCTATCCTATAATGTATTTTTTGCTCCCAATCCTATAATGTATTTTTTGCTCCCTCTATAATGTATTTTTTGCTCCCTATCCTATAATGTATTTTTTACTCCCTATCCTATAATGTATTCTCCCCATCACGAATGATGGGTCTGGCGTGACCATTTTGGAAAGGAATGCAAAATCTCATTTCCGTTCCAACAAAACTAATTTATTTACGAAATGTTTGCTAGTAATTCACGTGCTCCAATGTATCCGGAATAGAAGCAGAGCGATCTTAGAAGTTAGTATTATATGGTTCGGATTATATATTCATCTTGCGGCACATTGCTACCTCCAACAAATAAGAACTAAAGGATCCGTGATTTGTCTCCTTCTCAACTCCATCCACCAACTGGACACACTTCTCATTGATGGATCATCCGTATTTAGGTCCACCTTGGTGATCCAGGCGAATCTGATGTTTGTCTATGGCGCACTTGTCAGCTCAATTCTTGTGCCAATCATATTTGCACGTGGACTTCACCTTCTAAACCCCTGCAAACCTTCGTTGGTGGGATACTGGCTTATTCCAACTTGTTGGGAAGGATTTGATCAGGGTCGCCAGCATTTCTCGATAATAAATACTTCCATAAGATGGCTGGTGACATTACTTAATCACTGGATGTGGTCAATGGGCATGCATGCTGCAGTATTTGTGCTTTGCTCTGTTCAATGCTTGAGCATACTATCCTCACAACAATTACTTCAAAGGTATAAAAAAATAAAAGAAAACTTACTAAATGGGCCATTAATTGATAAATTACTTTGACAGATTCTGGAACATGCACACCAACTCCGGGAAAAGTGTGTAAGAGAAGTTGCTTGTACACAGAAGTACTGAAATAGTGTCAGACCTTTTGAATGAAATCCTGCAGAGTATCCTCATGCCAGTTTCCATGGTAGGAAGTATACTGGGTTTGGGTGTTGGACTGGCCCTTTTGGTAAACATGGCCACATCGAGCATGAACCTGGCTTTGTCGCTCTTCACAGTATTTTCATGCACGGAGGGCGTTCTATTAATTGCTTTTGACAAATGTGTACAAAGAGTCTCGGGTCACCTTGAAAAAAATTCGGGCTGATTTCCACAACGTAAATGGAAAGAGGGATAGGAATTGGATGAGAAGGTTTCTGAGGTCATGTCGAGTCATCGATATCAAATTCGGTGGAAATAATTTTGTGGATGAATTAACACCTCTGAATTGCATTTGCATTGCGATGCAACTTACTGTTCAGATTTTATTACTGCGCTGCAAAAAATAAATATATATGTAGTTTAAATGATACATCACTTGATTGCCAAAAGCGCCCTGAAAGTTCCACGAACAACAGTCCTCCCGAAAACAAATATACTTCGTTTCCCAATCACAAACCGGTTCCCCCAGCAAATCGTAACTGGTTTGCAGGAGCGCTGAAATACTTTCATTTCTTTGTTCTCAAGCTTGATTACACTCCACCTCTCTCCCTTCCAAGATCCAAGTGTCTTACCGCCCCTGACAGAAAGTGTGCAACCCAGTTGCAAGAAAATTGCGTAAAAGGTCACAATCATCGCATTGACAAGCGCCAATGCAGCTTTTGTGAGTGGATCTAACACATCCCAGTACCGTGTCAGTACAAAATTCAGGTAAATAGTAAGCACAACAATAATAGCATTGCAGATAGCCAAGTATGGACCCATTATGCACATCACATTAGCATGGAGCACCTGGAGACATCGGTACACTTGACGAGTATTCCGAAAAAACCTTAAACTATTTCTACTTTGATATGCTTTCCTGCCAACTTGAAGCTCTCGCGTGATAAGTAGAATGGAGAAGGAGTAGAGCAGTGTTCCACAACCTGTCACTACCGAGCTGCCAACCAATGTAATACTAAGGTATGAGTGATATAAGATAACAATCAGTTTAAAAGGAAGAAAAAAGTATTTTTCGGGAATGAGCTGCCCCACGAAGGTTAGTCCTCGGGGATCAAAGAAGACAAGACATAATGAAATGATCAGCGTGCTCATGGCACCAGTGACGAAAATTACAACGAAAATGTTGAGAATAAGTAAAAGTTTTGTGTTGCGAGTTTCCAGGTCAGGGATGTATTTTCCTAAATTGAGAAAATGAAATACAAAAAAATTAGCTAATTTGCATAATTTTCAAATTCCAATGAAAACCTGACTTACGAGAGAGTTGAGGAAAGAAGATAAACATTCCATTTGCTATTTTACAAGTATCATCCGAAAAGCAGGTGGAAATGGAGTATTCAACTCCAGCAAGCAGGAGCATTAACCAAAATGGTAACTTCTGATTCAACCGGAGAGTATCTTCACTTCGGTAATGCCAGATAAGAATGATCGTAGATATGACAATCCATAGCAGATGGAGAAAAAAAATCCTAACTACTTTTCTCTGAACGTTGGGATCTTGTGAGAATGGGATTTCCGTTTTGGAGTTGCAGATCAGGGAAGTTGCTCCGAAGTAGCGTAAAAGAGGGAGAATTTTTAGAAGAGTGAGGAAAAGTGAACTAATCATTTTTTGCGGAAAGTATAGTAAGTACTTCTCAAGTGGACAATGAAGTGTGAAGTAAGACGGATGAATTTAAAATAGACAAGTTTTCATGAATGTTTGGATTGGAAATGTCAAAATATCGCTCAAAATTAATATAACTTGTTGTAATGTGTATGCATGCGTCAGCAAGTAAAAATCTGCAATGATTTTCCTGTGTAAGTGTGCCTGATTATTGTTGAATATTTGATGGCTTGAAACCCATATTCTCGCTTGACAAATTGCTAACATTTTTATCAAAATTGAATCCGAAAATAAGTTATATAAATATGATGAGGCATGTAATAGTACCAAAGGAGAAAGCAGGAGTATTACTCTGACATATGGAAAGATTAATTTAAATTGATTTAATTGAGCTGTCTAAATACTAACCTTCAAGAAGGGTTAATGGATTCATGCAACTTAAAAAAATTATTACGGTTCTAAAATTTAAAATTGGGAATACGCCATTTGAAACAAGTTTAGCTCATCATCATCAATTCCAATCTTATCGATTTTTCCCTTCGCTTCGCAAATTACCGAAATAATCGGCTCTAATAACTAGAAAAGGTCATATGCGGGAAATTAATGCAAATTTCTATTTCAAATACCTAACGTTTGTTAATTTGAATAAGTATGCATATTATTTCGGTTGACATCTCGTTTTTTTTAGAAAATAATGTTAACATGAAATCTAATCCAACGATGATGCCCCCGGTCGTCTATTTTCTTCACCACGGCCTTTCACATTTCTTTCCACATTTTTCCTGGAAGCAGCACTTGCTGTACAACCCTTTGCATTGTGCGTCCGTCTGGCAGTAGTCCTTGTAGTGGGTACACTTCGGGTTCGGATTTGGAGGTGGACAGTTCGTGGCTGATGTGTAAGTAAAAGAAAATGTTTTTATGATTAACGACACAACACATTCCAAATTATACGCAATTATCACCTTGTCAGTAGAAAGAAATATTGTGCGATACCTTTCGGAGATTTATTTGCAGTTGCACCAAAACAGGCTGCTGTGAACAAGGCAACCAGAGTCAGCACGAGAAGTGGATGGAGCCTCATCTTGACAAATGGTAGAATAAAGTTTCGAAATCTTTACTCGAGTTGAACCTCGGACCGTTTTCGCACCTGGGAACGTAAAAGATAGTGTAATTAGTAGAGCTCGCAGACGTCAAGTGAAAGTCTTACGCGCTTGGACATACGTCAGTTAGTGCA
Source organism: Troglopedetes dispersus (assembly GCA_027744215.1). Taxonomy (NCBI): domain Eukaryota; kingdom Metazoa; phylum Arthropoda; class Collembola; order Entomobryomorpha; family Paronellidae; genus Troglopedetes; species Troglopedetes dispersus. The sequence continues at coordinate 7,174 of JAHZNF010001652.1, forward strand.
GAGATGTTCCCAGTTCTACTTCATATAACTCACATAATCAATAATAAAATTTTATGGAGTGAATGAATTCAAGGGCGTGTAAGCACTCACAATGAGAATAAACCAATGCTGTCATGGTCGTAAAATATTTTTGTTCTCTATTGTGCATTCATATTGAATGAGTCATAGCCTTGAAACAAGGTTTTTTGAGAATAGAAATGTATTGTGTTATTATTACTGAAAACTAGAAATGCTAAATTTTATTGCTTAATTTTTGCTGAATTTAGAATCAATTCCCGAAGTGTTTATGTCCACAGTCATGCAGGAAAAATAGGCAGACAGGAAATAGGCAACAACTTTATGCAGGAACATGGACATGCCACCATAAAATTAGGTGGATAAAACCTTTAATCCAACACGGATATGAAATAAAAAGTCATCCGACCCGGCATACATGACATTCAGTTGAACCTTTCAAAAAAAATTAGCTAGTCATATGCAATAGTAGAAATAGAAGATATAATCTGCCTTGCATGTAATTCTCGCTGAAATGCCAGAATAGCAAAAATTGCTAATGCAATTTGTTGGAGGTTAAAAAAACTCAATAATGGCATTCTAAACCAACAAGGCCATGTGTCCCCAAAAACAATATCTATTAGTCACGAAGACGAACCAAAAATAAACCGTATTTCATGGGCTAAACATCCGGGGGACGGTGGGGACAATGTCCCCACCAACGTTTTGATAAATTGTGTAAAATTCATATATTTTTCATTAAAATTAATAAATTTTCACCAGNTGAACCTTTCAAAAAAAATTAGCTAGTCATATGCAATAGTAGAAATAGAAGATATAATCTGCCTTGCATGTAATTCTCGCTGAAATGCCAGAATAGCAAAAATTGCTAATGCAATTTGTTGGAGGTTAAAAAAACTCAATAATGGCATTCTAAACCAACAAGGCCATGTGTCCCCAAAAACAATATCTATTAGTCACGAAGACGAACCAAAAATAAACCGTATTTCATGGGCTAAACATCCGGGGGACGGTGGGGACAATGTCCCCACCAACGTTTTGATAAATTGTGTAAAATTCATATATTTTTCATTAAAATTAATAAATTTTCACCAGATTAGTACAATTTTTTAATTTGTCAGGCTTTAAATTGTTTCATCTGTGAAGTGCATGTCTATAAACATCAGTAAATGAAAGGTTTGTCCTCACTCCCCACCAAGTTACCACTGTCCCCCAACCCCCTGAGTGATGTTTAGCGCCTGCCCTATTTACCCTTTCAAAATGTCAACGGTTCCTTCGATTATGTCATGCTTTTCCTTGTAGTTCCAGATTCACTCTTCAATTCCCTACTCCACGTAACTTCAATGACAACAATGCAATAAGCTCAACACAATTTTCACTGGAATGAACGGAAATTTTGTAGATTATATTGATCAATGGAATCCTACTGAAATTAATTCGTCTTCCAGAAAGAGCCATGATTAGCAAAGGGCAATTAATGAAGATTGAACATTGTGCACATGCAACATGAAAAGATTGTACGTGGACAATCAAGGTTACTGCTTTCCTGTACTTCCTTTTTTGTATGGAATAAAAGATAAGCGTGATAGCATCTATAAGCTAAAACTCGAAGAACAGAAGCAACATTGCTTCTATTCTTCTATTTTTCATTTCAATTTCATCAATTCAATTCACAACTAACAAAAACACAAAAACAACTGACTTTACTCATGTCCACAATGCCTTCAAATATAAAGCACTAGTTCCTTCAGGCATTTAAATTAAATTGTTGTAGCGCTACATTTGACCTTATCGTAGTCATACATTGTGGGTTTTAAAAACTACCTCACTTAATTTATATATGAAAGGTAGTGCGTATACAAATTTTTGAAGCTCCTAAACCTGTTCTAAAGAAAAGTAAGGTGTTTGAAATTCTTGTCAGCCTCAACATGAACTACAATTTCGGTATAGCAAAATTATGGGTTGTGGAGCTTTCTATTCTTCTTCTAGTGGAAGCCAAGATTTGCAGTTTTAGAAACTGGCTAGTTAGCCAGAACTAGCCAGTTTCGCCTACTGTGCACTCCCTTGAAAGCTCATAATCTCTCCATGGACCTTCACACTTTTCACAGATCCATTGGATTTTTTCACCTGGATTTATTTGTCAATTTCATTTATTGTGATTGACTCGTTGGTTATTTTAAAAATTCGAAAAACCTCAATAATATTTTTGATCTTATCGGTCCTATTCGCACAGGGATTGATACACTCAACCAAAAGTCGTGTCTCTTGAGTTTGTGGGTCGTGATGAGTACCATTTTTGTAAATATTTACTCAGCAGACCTTACCAGTTCTGTGATAAGACCTCCGGCAGATGATGTCATCACCACTTTTGCACAACTATATGAGCGGAATTTCGTTTTGCATGAATTCATCTTATCAAGTCACTCGAATGTTATTAACACTACGGTAATGGTCCTGAAGCCCTCCGCATCCAAGAGGACTATTCAAATGTTGATGGAGACAATTGTCAGGGATATCACGCTCACCAATTTTAATGACATAATTCTAACTGGCGACAATGCTACCATTTTAGCTAACTGGGAAATCGCCATGTATGGTGTCCACCGTCCACCGTGGCAATGCCGAACTGAAAAAGCATCCAATTAATGCTCACTAGAGCCCGAAGGTGTCACGTGGGCAGAGATTCGGTTTGACGAGACGTTCTTTGGGACACTACCACCAGGGAGTACAGAGATGACTAAAGTTTTCGTAAAATTAGTTGAGTCGGGAATTGCACCACGATTTCTGCAGGAGATGGAACTAATAATCATATCTGAACGGATACAAGACCGTGGAAGATTTGCCAGCAAATTAGTGGTAAAAGAGGTGGAGGACACGAAATTCGAGAGACTGAAGTTGCGCGGGAAAGCTATAACACTGTTTCTCTTGTGGATGTTTTGTCTTTGTCTTTGCGTGATTTTCTTGGTTTGTGAATTTGCTTTCTCTTTGCTTTCTAAACTGAATCAGGTGTTTTCTCTGGACACTAAAATAATTATGGTAAAAGGCCGCGATAGAAGATACTGAACGTTTTACTTATTCCCATCTGGATCTATAATGACGAAGAACATTACACATTTGCTTTTATTTTATACTAGAAATGGAAGCGTACAGCAAATGAAGCAAATAAAGAATCCTTATTATGTATTATAGTTTTGTTAGTAGCAGGGATGCCCCGAGTGGTAAAAATTACTCCGATGCCGAGTACCGAGTATTTACCGTAATTTTAAAGCTCGGCCGAGTACTCTGCCGAGTGTAAAATTTTAAAGAGTGACTTTTAACATGGTTCTGAAAACTGAGTCATTTTTCTCATCACCATAGTTGTCATTGTTACATAATTTTGCTCGAGTGACTAGTGATCGAAGCACATCAAACATGAAAAACTTTTGCCCAAAGTACAAAGAAAGAATTAATAAAGTTTGCAGTCATAGTCATAAAGTGACTCTACCAAGTTATCAACTGTATTTTTTTAGCTTTGGGTATCTGCCTGATGTATCGTAACGTGATGTCTCACACTGTAGCCCTTACGAGACATATATTTGCCTTTCGCTCCTCCTCGTGAGTCAATGTTTATATGGGTAAGCCGCAAGCGTACGAGGTCATCATCGGAGGTTTCACTCTTTCGACACAATGAAATCAGGCAGATCCAAGAAACTTTTTCCGTTGCTAAGGCGAAATATTTAAAAAACTACGCCATATATTCATTAATTTATGTAATTATCATACAAACGCAGCTATGAACAACCTTGAATAAAAATAGGAAAATTTGAATCACATGTTAAACAAAAATCTGCAATAATTACGAATGAAAGAGTCGGCCGAGTATTTCTTAACAATTAGGCCGAGTTCGAGTACTCTGCCTGATGACACTCGGGGGCCGAGTACTCGGCTGACCGGGGTACTCGGGGCATCCCTGGTTAGTAGTTTTAATGGGCAATCGTAATCGGCTCCAAGGGGTTAAACATGGCAAAATGGGGATAAATGAAAAATGTTTGAAATTTTCGGGAAAGCAATTTTAACACATTTTACGTGTGTTCATACGCCAAGTCAAAAGCCCCGTTACGGGAAAGGTTTATGAAAAATATTGTGTACGCAGCAATATCAAGCAAAATATATTTTTTATGCGAAATATGGGTAATGCGCCAGGATTAAACATGCCCACATAAATTCCGAAAATGCCACAAATTCCTTATCGAAATTCGATAATCCATCAATACCCGTAATCAGCGATTGCGGCACATAGAAAATGTTGACATTTAAAAAAGGCTTTTATTAAATATCTCTAAATACTGAATAATATGGTAAACATTTAAATTCGAAAATGACATCGCTCAGGTTATGATGACATGAGACATGATATTATACACGTATAAGTAAATATTATATTTAAGGCTACGTAAGATTAATTATTTGACCTATGCCAGTAGGGCATCTATGAATTTGTTTGGCGTGGACTTAAATTTTAATATTTTAATCTACATGAACTCATATCTCGGCTCCACGTCAACATTTTTCAAAATTTCTTTCGGCTATTAACATAAGTAGTACACAGCTTTGAGGAGTTAGCTAATGGAATACGTAGGTCAACTCCTTCGGGGTCAAAGGTCAACCAACTTTTAAATGTTCCATTTTCTTATATGGCATCTATATACTCATTCGAACGGGCTCAATGAGCTGATCACGAATATGTTATTACTTTTGAAATTTAGGAAACGTGGACGTGGCAAATTCAAATTTTAATCTAAATGAGTTCATATCTCAGCTCCACGTCAACATTTTCCAAAAATTCTTTTCTGGCATAGGGCATGTGATAGGTAGCTCTTTGCGACGTTTATTTTTTATATTAAAATTCGGTTAATTTGCCCAAGCACACTTAGTTTTAAGTAACAATTAAATAACAATTTCCAGGTAACACATTTTACGTGTGTTCATACGCCAAGTCAAAAGCCCCGTTACGGGAAAGGTTTATGAAAAATATTGTGTACGCAGCAATATCAAGCAAAATATATTTTTTATGCGAAATATGGGTAATAGGTAGCTCTTTGCGACGTTTATTTTTTATATTAAAATTCGGTTAATTTGCCCAAGCACACTTAGTTTTAAGTAACAATTAAATAACAATTTCCAGGTTACGCTTGTATTGCCAAAGCTACGTCAACAGATGCTTCAACAATGGAACTGAGATAATCCGTTCTTGTTGCTTTCTTAAATGTCCCCAACGATCCATAGGGAAACCTCAGAGGCTTAATGCTTTTCACCATTCTAAACAATAGCCGTCTCTGGAAGTGAGACATGTTTTGCGTCGCACATCTCTGGATCCATCTAATCTGAAGCTTTCCGCTTTCCGCGTCCACTGATACAACAAGGTACAGCAACACAAGCAAGATGCATAAAGTAACCGTGCCAATCAGTACAGTAAAAAGGTACAAATCCAAAGGCATCTCAAATAACTGTGTGAGTGCGGCAGAGAAGCAAACTACCGTAAGAACATAAATGCTAAACAAATAGAAAGAGAAAATTTCTGCAACAAATTGTCTGCACATTGAAAAAATCACGTGGCCTTGTCGCAACTCCCGTAAAGAAACTTCACTAACAGGAACGGTGATTAGTATGGTGTGAGCAAAAAATGCCCCACGCGTACCCAACAACGCAGATAATCCTAAGGTTGAGAAGCAGCTCGTTGTTTCAATACCATAAAGGCATGCGCAAATTGCTCTGATTACTTGCGCTAAGATTTTCAAGGGAAACTGTAAATCCGGCAAAAATTTCCGAAACACAAGATAGGTTGTGTCCATACCCAAATATATACAAACCCAAGGGAAACAAAGAGCAATTAATGGATAGATACTCGTAAGGTAGAGAGCCACAATTCCAATATAGTCGATTGCTCCGCTTGGCAAGTAAATCTTATGTAACAAACGGCCGTACCTTTCACCGATAATATTCCCTGCTTTATGTAACAATCTCTGAGCTCGGCTATAAGACTCGAAATTATAACGTTGCTGATTGGAATATCTTAATGCAAGGCTTTCCTCGAACGCAACAGCTTGGTTGACGGTTTCAATAAACTCAGAAATGTGTTTCAGATAAGCAATACTTGTGCAGAGAACCTCAGCAGCTAAGACCAACTGAATCAGAGCAATTATTAGTTCAATATTTGAAGCAGAGTCTGGGTGGACGAAGGACTGACAAAGGAACCCAACTGAGCTGGGCATCCAAATTGAACCGATTACAACAAAGTTGATGAATAACCATGGCCAGTTGTGACGTCGACTAGTTTCTTGGAAGAATTGTTGGGCATTTTTGTCCCACACGAGCAGGGTGTGATATCGGTGGTAATTGTCCGATATCCACTGATTCAACGCGAGTGCATCCAAATATAACGGAGAAAGCAACATTTCAAAGGGACAAGAAACTATATTATAATGTTCCTTTTGATCTTTTCTAGGAAGATCACGTATTAAGGATAATTTACTTTGTGTGTATCTATTTCTGAGTGTATTTAATAAATAAGTGCAGAATTATTTTTTAATGCGAACATACCCTACGGAAAATTATGTCCCAATCTAGACTCTAATTACCATATTATGCTTAGCTTTCTGAGCACTCTTTAATCCACCAGCAGTGTTTCGAGTTTTTTGCAAGTTCTAGAAAATGAAAACTAAACGCTTAAAAACAGTAAGTGCCACAACTGAGAACCATGAGACCATGGGGAATTTTTTTATATTTATGAAACTTTACTACTCCGTCAATAAATTTAACATTTATCTTCCAAAGACGTTTATGGAAAGGGAAATCAATTTGGTTATATCCATTGGATTGTTTTCCTTCTCTATTGGCACTACAAATTCGGTGGTTGCTGGCGACATTTCTTGGAGAAGTTGGAAGTTGTAGTGACGCACTGTAAAATTGGAATTCCAAATTCCCCATTTTAATCGATTCAGTTGGTTTCATTTTAGGTAAACCATGTATGCTTCGTTTGGAATATTAATTTTTAATGAAACAATTTTTAAAGTTTGAAAAAAACCCTAACCTGAAAACCACTTTTGTGAATACGGTATTATTTCAGTTATATGCAAAAGCAACCTGAGAACTAATGTGAATAAAAGTGGGCAAATTTAATTTTTTAAACGAAATCAACCCTACAAACAATATCACGAAAAATAGGAAAACCAAATTCGCCTATGGACTAGCAAGCTTAGTAAACAGGTATGCATGAAATGGCTTTGCTTGTCCGCATGTCTACTAAACACCAACATGGACGAGACTCCAAACTTTATGTTTACGGGCTGAAGCTTTTACATTTAGCGTTCGCTAAATCCGTTTAGCTTTTCAGTTAAATTAGGTAGGTTTAATTAGCCATGTAGGGATACATGAATGTAACCGGGTCCGACATTTGCCGGGTCCGACATTAGCCGGTTTTGATATTAACCTTTTATTATGAGATTGCAAAAGTGAAGCATGTTTTTCTATTTCCCCCTGCGGAGAAGGTCTTCCCCGTTTAAAAACAAGATAGCAGAAAGCGTACTAAGGAAAATCCTGCTGTACAAATAAATGATTGTAGTTCTTTTTTAGAATATTATGGAAACCATAATTTTTATGTATTTTAAATCTGTAATTCCGTTTTATCTAATCGTAAGGACACGAAATTGGTCTTCTTGGATAGGTAATAAGCATGGGAAGTGTCCGCCGTGTCCATTTGGAAATTTCGTTTTATGGTTTTCTCTCAGGACAATTCCGTTTAAATAGTTTTCCCTTCATAATTTTGGCTTCCATGTAAGTTCAGCGTGATTTGAATGTCGTGAAGACCTACTTCGGGGTTGTTTGTGATTTGCTATTTATACACATAATACACAATGTAACCGTATAGCTTCAATTTAAGTCTCATTGCTCGTCCGTTATGCCGAGCTATGAATTTCTAAAATTAATTCGCTACTATTGGTTTACTCATGATAACCTAATATAAATCTTACGCTGATTGATGAAGTATTCAAGAATCAGGATTATCTTTGTCTTGAACGAAACTTATTGGGTACGTGTTAGTATTTACATAAGGTATTTTGCCCATAATTACTACTTATGAAATTTTTAAGCATGAGTTTGCCAAAAATATAATTCTCTAAAGGGGACATGAACTTTGATAAATCTAACGAGCTTCGCCAAGTGTTCTGGTAACAAAAGCCCTGCCCCATTCCGCGCGCCATCTCCTTGTTTCCAGGAGGACCAGCAGCTGCTTGCGCCCTCCGCTTCGCTCTGCGGTCTGTTCATATGTATTATTGTCGCCCGGCTAATGTCGGCCCGAATAATATCGTGCTCCCGGAATGTAGGGGTGTTAGGTACAGTAAGCCACGTAGCTCGTCCAGCTTGTCGGATAGTAGATCCTGTCCCTGCACGTTTAGTTTTAGTAGAGAAAAATATGCCAAAAATCCTACAAAATATGCCTACATCTGTGCTTCCAAAAATCACCAAATATATTCAACAAAGACTGTCGAAATACATTGGTGTATATGGATTGTCCTGAAACAAAGTAGACTGGGCACACTGCCGTTTATAAACGACATAGACCGGAAAATTTTATACCCAAGCATACCACTAGATAGCGAATAGCCTTTTAATCGAATTCACGAATAGTTCGTAATATATAGTGATGTTCTCTGCTACGTGTTCACGAATTAAGTTTAAAATGATATAACTA
>JAHZNF010001653.1:0-16680 GCA_027744215.1 Troglopedetes dispersus
TGATGAAGGCAGAAAGTAAAAAAATCTTTAATTTAACGTACAAATTACATCCAATTATCAAAAACAACTATAAATTTATCAAATTAACCTGTATTAGATGAATGAGACACCACAACTCAAATACAGGCGCATGACACGACGCTGTAAATTTTAAAACTATTATTATTAGCGCATTTTAAAAACATATCCATTCAAGACTGATCCTCCAACAAAAACCTTAATTATAAATCTCCAATTTGTTTGTACTGCCCCGCACGGGGGAATAATTTATACATTTTGACTCACTGATCAGCTGACGTTGAGTGACTGACGACCCGACGCGGTAAAACATTGAAAGAGCATTTTTAATGCTTGCTTCCTCTGCTGTGGTTCTTGCCAAATTGACGTATTAAATATTAAATTACATTATCACAACAACAATAGCGAACTGGACTTTCTACTTTACAAAATATTATAATGTCACCGCAGCAGTTAGTAAACGGTTGTGTAGCCCAACCGACAATACTATCTCGCTGAAGTTGTAAAACCCTTTGTGTTATAGAAGAATTCAGATCTGTAAGATTATTGATATACTTACATCAATAAGCATTTGCGTAATTTACAATTACGTAATTTTTTCCGTCCTTCCCGATTTTTGACGCAATAGTTGGATACATCAGAAAGGATATGAGCACAACATAAAAGAACTATTTGTTTCAAAAAATGTAAAATGTAAAAATGTATTCAACCTTTGTAATATGCAACAGATTTTGAAGTACGAATCTTCTTGTGTAATTTAATTTCAGGTGGAACTCGTACATATTCTTGAACTTTTGGACTGCAAATGACACCTTGCTGATATAACGAGCTTTTTACACCATGAATTTCAACGGTAAGTAATGAGACCCACCCGGAGACCGTGTCACAGTCACCTCACGAGTTTAGCAGGCAGAGGCTGTGACGGTGAAAAAGATGAACAGTAGAGTAGATTAGATTGATGTCGTACTGCTCAAAAGTTCAATAAAAGAACAATTCCCCGACGTTTTGGACCTGAATAGCTTGCTGTTAGCTGTAGTAAGGTATTCGCTGAGATAAATTGTTGTTGGATATTTAATATACTCTGACTCTGAAGGGCACACGCATTTTAAAATTGTTCAGTCAATCAGACTTCTGCAGCCTTCAAAGTCTTAGTACACGTTTACAGATACATAATTTCGTGCATGTACATTTTAATTATGTAGGTTGTTTTTCCATTTTATGTGAATTGGTTAAAGATAGTATTGTTTGACATTTTGTACTGTGTGGGCACCACTTGAAGAAAGCCATAATTTTACTGATTTCAGAAGTCGACACCAGTTTGCCACGGCTTGCCATTTCGTTTTAAGCGGATTGCATTTTCAGCATATTAGAAACGAGGACAGAAAATTCTTCAGGAGCTAACTCCTATGTAGCGCGGAGTGGATTCAGGACAGTTACCCGAGATTCCTTAAGACAGTAAAACTGAAGGTAATCGACTTTAGTTCATATCCTGCATCTGCAGGGTCTATCGGGGCAGCCGTCGCAAAGGATTGCACCGGTCACAAATTTTCCCCATCTTCGATGAGCGGAGTTAGCCGGGGCCATGTTCAGGACTCAAAGTTTGACATTAAAATGTCAAAGTCAGGTCCTAATGATGCTAAAAGAGTTAAACAAGATGTTACAAACAAATCGGTAAGCACATGAGAAGCATACTTGGTGCCTCCATTTCTAGTTTTTTCACATTTCACATTTAGTAATTTCACACTTTATAACTCAAATCCAAAGTTGAACTACTACTACTACTAATTATTACTTTGGTTTGTACAGAAGGGAAAGGTTGGGGACTGGGTGAGAAGAAGTACGGTTTGGTTCCTAATACACCCAGTGGAACGTCAAAACCAAATACGCAACATCATCACCAGCAACAACACCAGTCTCACTCAAATTCTAACCATTCATCGTCAGCTTCAGACCAAAGAGACAGAGACAGGGAGCAAAATCACCGGGATCGACTACACCACACCCTTAGTACTCATAATTCCAATAATTCAAATTACTCGCATTTGCACCAACATCACTCTCAGCACCAACAGCACACCCACCATCAACAAAATACTACAACATCGACATCTCATCATCATTCCTTTAGTGGTATTAGTAGTGGTAATAGAATATCTTCAACTGATTCCTCATCTTCCGTGCACCATTCAAATAATCAAGGAATCTCCAATGCGAGTCAGCAGAGAAGTTCCCATTATAGTAGTGACATGTATTCAAGGCACTCTTCCTCCTCCTCATCGGCCCTGAGGGATATACGGAAGCCTTCTGAAGGTGAGTAAACTAAAATATTGTACGGACAAGTTACAAAATCGATACTTAAATGCGGCAAGGGCATAACTTAATATATGTATATACTATACTTAACTTTGCGACTTGCGAACTCCAAGATTAAGAGCTCGTCTTAACTTACATCGCTCTAAATACTGAAAAAAAAATTAAATTTAAAGCTGTTGGTTGTATGGTGTGCCTGATATCTCCTGTCAATATCTTTTTAATTTCAAGAAAAAAGTCAATGAAATGATAATCAGTCTCAAGTCGCATATTTGTGTACTTAGTTGTTGTTGCGACACCAATTCAGTATTCAGTCTAAAAAAAGTAACAATGAAGGTTAATGTCTAGTTTAGCAGTTAGTTCCTGTTGTTCCCTCTTGCCTGTGCTACCCTGCCTGGAGGAAATCTCTCTGCTGAATCTATAATTCTGTAGTTCAGTAGCAGGCAAACAATTCTGCAACAGTCGGAAAATTACGTCCTGTGCAGAAATGAAATTACATAATATGTATTTTTTATAAAGCAACAGTTTTAGTTATTCACGATTCGTTCAAAAGTACTTTACAGACTAGACACTCTGTAAGTAATTAGTGTTAGGATATTACGTTTATGTGATCGTCATGTCCGTGAATCGCAGCAATCGTTCACACAGTGTCACACTAACTAAAATCTAAAAGGTTACCCCTATGTCGCGTGGCGTGGACTCTCGTTATTTACCTAGGAGCAGCCTGAGCACAAATCTGAAAAAAAAATATAAAATTTCAGTTGTTATTTTACATTAGTGAGGTTTTGCCAGGACTGAATTTTAAAACTGCTTTAAAACTGAAAGTGGAAACTTTTGTCCTAAGTCTCTGACTGAACGCAGAAATTCAAATTCAGTAACTTCAAATTATCCTTAGAAGAAGACAATCAAAGTAGGAACCCAATCAAGCAACTATGAAAAACTGCGTTCCAATCCGAAGAAGTTCATGGCACCTTCACTACTGCTAATACTTCTGTGACAGATGACAGATAAGGCATTTAGGAAAAGGAATAAAAACTGTCAACTTTCGAAGTAGGAGGAAAAACCATTTCCTTTGGGAAATAGTACTATTAGAATTTAAATTGTCTTTTTTTATGTGACCCCTCCCGACCCCAGCGACATGAGCTGGGACCTACCAAGCAGGCCTGGTTAAGAAATTAAACCATATGAATGAAGTGGGACTGTATCTACATTTATCTATAAATGAAACTTTGAATTGAATATTAAATTTCATTAGATGTTAAAGTAAGGTTAAGGTTGAAGGGATCTTAGTGATTAATGTTCGAAATTCGTTAGGTGTTTTTGGTAAATTTGGTTTTCTGCTAACAAATTTCAATCGATGCCAAATTGCTGGGAAGGAATTGTAAGTTGTAATGCAATGGCTCCCTCCAACCTGAACAGAAATTTTAATGACTTACTTAAGTGTCGGAGCAATTACTACAACACTGAACAAATTCACTCTACTGTTGACTGTATACAGGCCTGTGCTCATTGCCTATGGGTTGTTACTGGTTTAAATAATAAGCTATGTGTGGCCTTAATATCCCATGTGCTCCTTTTGGTAAATAGTTTTCAAACTTGGAGACACTTCTTTCTGACTGACACTTCACTGCTCCGCATTGAGTTGTTAATGCGAGTAAATGCGAGTTCAATTCACAAATGACTAATGATAAAACATGACTAAAATACTTGTGCATGTGTTGAGCGTTGCACTTTCTCATTATAAAACACACTTTTAGTAAATGCCAGATAAACGTCACCACTACATAATTAAATTGTTCAAGGTTCCCAATTCCCAACTCCTTTTCTGATACCTCTCGTTGAACTTCTCTGAAGAAGTTTTGTTCTTCTTGCTTTATGTGAAATACTTTTAAACCAACAACAACAATAATGAGCCGATGACAATTAACTAACACTTTCTTACCATAAATTTAAACTTATAATTAAAACAGCCTGGGTTATTCATAAAGATTTTTCAATGTCTGTCAACGTATTTACAGCAACCGGAGAAACAAAAAATGGGTTGGCTAAATTGTTGAAGCAAAAGAGTCAAAATAATACATTTTACACCGCACACACGTCAGTGTTCAGTGTTCTACCTACAGCAGTCACCACATTTTGCACGAGTATAATATTAGGTTTACTTCCTAGGCATACATCGGCATCGGGATAAATTGGTTAATTGGCTTGGTGGTTTTACGTTAGTACAAAATTCTCTACTACTAACCAATTGTACAGTGGACAGTGAAACTCGAAATGCCTCGAAAGGGAATTTCCCTCTTTGCCTTTTACTGCCGAGATCTTACAAGACTAAATCTTACTTAAAAAAGAAGGCATATTTTTAAATTATTATTTCTAACCCAGTGAAAATGACAATTAACTTCCATTATTACGATTACAGGATTGGCATTAAGTACAATTTTTTTTAAATGCAGACATGCAAACAGAAGATATGGACATCTCCCCTTTGGATGACACTAGCTCGCCGGTTTCAAATGACTCAAGGTCGCTACCGGGTCCCAGCAGTGCTCATTCACATTCTCACCAAGGACATTCTCATTCCCATCATCACTCTAATCGAAAAGATGGAACTGATGGTGCAGTAAGGGAAGACTTGAAACATGTAAACTCTGTAGGTCATCAGCAGCAGGGTGGAAGCGGAAGACTGATTCATCACAATAGTAGAAGTCATCACGATGAGCACAGGAGCAGGTACGATAAAAAGTTAGGCTAGACACCCGCCTGTAATAGAAATAATACATAATTTAAAGAGTGGCAGTTAAGATGCAATTTTCTCACTCTCATTTCTCTAGCACTGACATCATTAGTCGATTGTCAATTGTGTAGTGTAGCCTTGAAGTTTTAATTGCACATTTGTTTTATCTTTAGTGGATAATTGTTAATTTAATGTGAAGCAATTAATTTTCTTGGGGTTTTTATTAGACTTGCTACTGTGTGAATATGCTTATTTGCTTAATGTTTCATTTGCTAAAATTTAACTCGTACGTTTATTCTGCAGGAGTCGGGACAGAGAAAGGGACAGAGATCGCGACAGAATGGATAGAAGTAGTAGCAATCGTCGGGAACGAAATAGATATTTGGATAGAAGGTTAGCAACAATTTTTCTACTAGTTTGAGTGGAAGTGCTGATGCGTTAAAATATTTTTACGTGTACATGCAATATACCCTAAATCAATAGTTTCCGGGAAAAAATAATTTTCACTGTATTTACAGGAGTCCTTCAAGAGATGACCGTCGGGAAAGGGATAGAGATAGAGAAAGAGATCGAGACAGAGAGAGGGACCGTGAGCGGTCGAGAAGTCCTTGGGACAGGGACGGGACTCCTGAAAGGCGTATGAACAGCTATCTAATATGCGTTTGAACTCATAGTGTGGTTTAGTTATTAAGTTGTTCTCCAGAGTAATCCAGAATGTGTGATTGTTTCGAAAGATTCTGCAGGGGAAGCACCGGTTGCAACAGGACTCGGGTCGTTGGGGGCGCTGGCAGCTCTTAATTCATCAAATGAACCTGAAATACCACCTTTGCATTCATCTCTAGCAAAGTACTTTCGCGAAGATCTCATAGTCCACGTAAGAGACCTGCCTGGAGAATGTCTCGAAAGACAGGTACGTGTATGTTTTAACACGCTTATTAAAAAAACAAGAAACATTTTAAACAATTTCAATATATCATGTATGTAATATATAAAAAATTTTCACTCAGGCCAATAAATTAAGTGATGAAATCGCAGTCCAGAGCGCCATCCAACTATCAAAAGTGTCCGCCGACCTTAAAATGGCCAGGAGCTTGGTCCGTTTAGCCGATATTCAGGCAACTTTACAGGAACAAAGAATACTTTTCCTAAGACAACAAATAAAGAGTCTAGAAGAAAGCGATAAGGATAGTTCAGCAATGCTAGGAGTTGAAACTGGTGATAGTTAAGATGAAACACAGTACTGAAGTAATGTGGGCAATATTATAGGATGACTTTATGCCTAACAATAACTATTTAAACACCTAAATCGCCACACTAAAGGCATGCACTTTTTCAAAATAATATTGCTTACATTTGTTGTTAAATTGTTGCCGATTTTTACGGGTTAAATGTCTGTCATCATTCACATGTTTTCTTTTTTTTGTTTTCGTATACACGGCGCAAAGCGTTCCCCTTTCTACCTAAAATTTATTTACTTTAGTAATTTAAAATTTGATACACACTAGACACTGCTATTGTGGCAGTGATATAAGTTGTTTACCCTTCAGTATTGGTCCTAAATCGTAATTACATAATATATAAAGTGACTATCAGTTCTCCAAGTTATCTAAGCTATAGTAATAATGCATAATTGTTCCGTTTTATACGTCATGTACGACTTAATATAAATCGCGTAATGTAAATTTTATCATGCTTTAGAAACATTTAAACAAGTATGAACAGAGAATTATTTTAATAAAAAAACGTAAGACTGAAGTGTAAATCCCTCCCAGTTTTACCGATTGTTTTATTATTCTCCATTAGAGCAATTAACTGGTGCATTCTCTATTTTTATTACTTGTTCAAAATTTTATTATTTATAATATCTAATTTATTGTGTGATAGAAGCCAGACGGTGCCTTATGTTGTAATTTGCGTAGTTAATGGCTTGGAAGTTGTGAGGCTACTGATTGTTCATTTCAAGCCAGAGTTAGGATTTCGGTGAACTGTTGTTTACAAGTTGGTTTTCAACGGAATGCAGTCGGGAGATACTATTGAGTAATTATCGTTAAATGATGACAGTGATAACATTGATAACAACATTGTAATCTCATAGGCAGAGTATGAATTGAAAAATATTGCACTAACTATAGCAGCGGGTTACAATATACGATAAAAGTTTGTCACAGTCTGCCACAGGCAGTAAACTATATTGGTCATGGTCATATGTACTTATAAGGCGTAATGTTATCATGTATATCTAATTGATCTTAAAACTTGAGTCAACTTTCAATGCCAAGATCCAGTGAACGAGATTACAATAGACGCCTTGAGCACTTCATTCTTTAGATATGGAATCAATGGGAATTTTAAAGTGGCGTCATCATACCTATGAATGATTGTGCAAAGGAATCTACGATGTGATGTGATAATTGACAATGATAAGGTCAGTGGAAACTACACTTCTGGAAACAGGCGGTCGGTCATCGAGTTCTCACCTGGGATTCAGTTGGGACGGACGGATGAATTTTCAGACCTGCAAAGAAATTTAAGGAATGTCTTTTGATGAGAGTTCCAAGATTTAAATGTGAAAATACAATTTTACTTCTTGCACTGTGCGCTAAAAATTAGCAAGTTCAATTGGATAGTCATCATGTCTTCCAACAACAGAACCATTTTCGACGAGAAAGATCTCACATCTCTATTTAAATGGCCGGAGTACTGCGTATTTGCAGCCGTGTTGGTTGTGTCTTTGGGCATAGGGGTATTTTACGGTTTCTTCAACAAAAAGAATCAGACAAATGAGGAGTTTCTCATGGCCAGTAGATCAATGTCAGTCTTCCCCGTAACATTGTCACTAATCTGCAGGTTAAGCCAAAGACTTGTTGAACAATGCACAGAACGTAATGTTATAGTGTGTGTGAAGAAATGTTTTGCTTAACTCAGTTTTTCCTTCTGAACTTTTAGTTTCGTGTCTGCGATTACGATAATGGGTACGTGTATATGAAACCATTTTGAAATACGTTATAATTTTAGTTGGCATAAATTTTAATTTGTAAATGCAGGCACCACTGTGGAAGTATTTTATTATGGCCTTATATACTTCTATTTTGCCCTGTCTTTTATCCCAATGACACTGGCGGTGGCCTTTCTCTACTTACCAGTATTTTTTAATTTACAACTGACTTCTGCTTACGAGGTACATATGTAGTTCTCGCCAAAAAATTGGTGCCGCCTTAACTAGTTACCAGTTTGACAGAAACATTTAATTTGATTTTTTTATTTGTACAGTATTTTGAACTTAGATTTAGTAGACGAGTTCGTTTAATAATCTCGGTTTCCGCAATAGTTCACCTGGTAAGCACGTTATTTATGTATGTATATCTACCTAACCTAATACCAACATTGCTTTTTACTATTTGCTAACAATTTTCGATTATGAATTTGAAGTTAATTTATATGCCATTGACCACGTGGGCTCCTAGTTTAGCTTTGGAAAGGGGTATGTATGAAAGAAAAAAACAAAAAATGTTTATAGCTAGCTTCACCAAAGTTTCCTTCATAGAAATGTTTAAATATTACCCAAGTATTTAAGCTCGGGACTCTTCCTTTCAATAGTGGCTGGTATAAATAAGTACATATCGTGCGTGGCTATATTCATCGTATGCATCTGCTACTCGTCACTCGTGAGTTTCATATATTCAGTGTAAGTAGTTTTCATTCAGCTTTTCTATGGAGGTACTTATTGTAATTAATTATTCACGTTTAGGGCGGTCTAAAAGCTGTTTTATGGACAGATGCCTTACAAGCAATTATAATGGTCGGCTCAATCTTAGCTGTCACATTTATTGGTGCCAATCGTGTGGGAAGCTGGGATCTTGTGTGGGAAAGAGCCAGAGAAGGAGATAGGCTCGTTATGTGGAAGTAATTACCCAAGAGAAATAAGTGTCAAAAACATACGCAATATATCATTATCATATTTAAGTTTAAGACCTTCAAATTTCATTCAGCGGTGACCCTGATCCACGAACACGGCATACTATATGGACAGGGTTGATTGGAGCATACTTCTCCTGGATTCCATTATTTGCTGGAGCTCAAGCTCAGATTCAAAGATACCTCGCGGTTCCCTCTGCAGCAAAAGCTAAACAGTACATGTCTTTGCTATTCTTACTTTCCAAAAAAAACAATATTAAGAACTTGTCAGGCTAAAAAAATAATGAAAATTATTTAACAGGTGTTTATTCTTCAACATGATCGGTTTGTTCTGCATTGTTTTTATATGCTGCCTGACCGGTTTAGTTATCTACGCTAACTATTACGATTGCGACCCTGCGTCTGTTAACGTAATTAAAGTTTTAGTAATGCAACGTGTTGTTAGGTTTCATAAATTCCATAATTTGATTTTTTAAACATGGAATAACTTTATATGCCAATCCAAAAGGGCGTCACTTCCACGGATCAGTTACTTCCTCTGTTTGTGATGGATGGTAAATTCCTTACAGACGAAATGTCACCATTATTTAATTTCTTAAAATTTGGTCATGAATTATTGAACATGTCCATTATCTGCAGTAATGGGGACCTACACTGGTATGCCAGGCTTGATGGTCGCTGGTCTTACATGTGGCAGCCTGAGGTAAGTGCTGAAAATTATGAATAATTTTGAGTAATCATTCCGTAGTTACTCCATCATCTACAATTAACAATTTTACTTTACTATGTAGTCTATTATTCTTATCAAGGTCATTTTTTGCAGCTCTGTCTCAAGTGCATTAAACGCACTTCCAGCTATAATCATTGAAGACTACGTCAAACCTTATCGGCCAGGCCTGAGTGATATTAAGCTTGGATATTTCTCGAAAATCATATCATTGGTGGGAGGAATAATTTCATTCGCATTAATTTTTGTAATCGCTCTAATCGGAAATGTGCTTCCTGTAAGGATTATGTTTTAAAGCCACAGGAACTAAGCTATTACATCCTCAAAACCATAGTTCAAGTAGTAGCGAATTAACACACTGATGTTTATATGATTGCAGTTTGCGTCCCTACTGCATGGAACCTTTTTAGGTCCAGTGTGTGCTCTGTTTTCATTAGGAATGTTGTTCCCTTGGGCAAATTCAACTGTGCGCAAAATTTTAACTACCTTACTTCACTTACCAATACATTTTCTGCAAAAATTGATTGCATTTAACTGGTATTTTCAGGGATCAATTTTGGGCACGATTTGCTCGTTGATACTCACACTTTTTATAGGCATAGGCTCAATTATTCAAGGAAATGCTGGCAAACTATCAAATCAGAAGCTTCCTTTACAAACTCATGGTTGCTACCTTAATGAAACAAAGACATTATTCCCTGAGTCATCAATTGCTACTTTATCACCTCGAATTAATAGGTCGTGGAAGGATGTAGAGTACAGCGGGATCAACAATCTTTTTGGAATATCTTATTTGTGGTTACCAGCAATCACAGTGGTCAGTGCGATCGTGTTTGGTTTAAGTTTTAGCTTGCTTATTAACGCGTTTTGGAAAAGGTCGGCTCCAGTGAAAGCAAAATATTTTACCCCGATTATTTTGCGTATGTGGAAACGGATACTGGGTGAGGAAAGGTTGCGCGACTGGGTAGACTTTGAAGAAGAAACAACAGAGAAATGCAGTTCCATACGAGGCAGTGGAGTCTGGAATAGTAATATGTATGGTTCATTAATAATCGAAGACCCCACATTAAAGGTGAGACTTAAGCATCTGCGCATGTTTCCAGGAAATCCTTGTATTTAATAAAAAATTGCTTTCATTCTAGGAGGGTTACGTGATGTCTTTCATGTACTTTATGTTTATGTTCTGAGTTCTGTTTTCTTGTTGGTAATCATCCCCTTCTCCATATCCCTTGCGTTTTACTTTTTAATAATTAAGCATTAAACTTCGTTTTTTCAAATTTGAAAAAATTTGGCACTAATACAAAAATACCACAGGAGGGTTCATTAGCTGATTTGGTTGTGGAGCAAATCAGTTGATTTATGGTAGCTTTAATTTGCGTATTCACTATACTAAAATTGCAGAATGAGTCCAATCTGATGTTGCCCTTGGGGCTATGTGATACTTCAACATCTTGTCTTGTGTAAAACATTTATTTTTTAATTGTCCAGAATGGTGAGTTAACAAAGGAAATCGAATCTGCAGAAGGTGTGGACAATCTCGGAGCAGAGGATTTGGACAAACTTTAAAACATGCAGTTCGTTGATCTTACATGCCTTACGTGAACACGCAACCCGTCCTTTCAATGAGTACAAAAAAAAACACCCAACAAAAACAAAAAGTTCAAGTTTTATCCATCATCCATCATTATTCTAATGTTTCCTCCATTGTCAAACCAAATTGTTATTCAATCGGGTAATAACTTTGAAAGTACATACATAAATCATAATTTATTGACTAAAGTGCAGATAAATTAATAAACTGATACACGATCATACATAAGTACCTTTACGTATTCACATTAATTCACAAAGTTTATACATACATTTCAGTTTTTATCTTCATGTGATGATGATAGAAATGATGACGACAACTAACAATGCATACATACACGCGACAAAGCGACATTTCGAATAGTTCCTGTTTCAATACATTGGTTTTTTTTAAATTTTCTTAAGCTCCTTTAAACTTTGAAGTGCCTTATTAGTATTAACAATGCACGGCACAATAAATCTAATAACTAATATTTTTTACCAAAGTCTTGGTAGAGGGTTTCTGCGTGATTTTACTTCCAAAAAAGCACGGTAAAGGGGATGCTGCTACGAAAATTAGTAATTACGATGGCGGCCTGATGGAGCAGGGGTTTGCATGCTCGATTTTGTCAACAAGGCTGCCAGTTCAAATCCTGTTCCTGGTGAAGAGGAAGCTTGCAAAATGTTATCGAATGATGCTAATTTGTACCTACATTGTTTGAACATCATGTTAATGATTAAATAACAATAATTGCTGAAGATATCATAAGTAAGCTAGTTTTTTTGTCTGATCCAGTTTTTTCAAGATTTCATCATCAGAAACTTGTTTTGTGGATATTGACATTGAAGTACATAATGACAAATATGAATTTCCCCATTTCTGGCAGTGATAACATAACATGTCAGTCAAATCTGATCTGGAACCTGAATGCATAAAAGATAGGAACTGATTATGCGAATAATATAATACTAATTATGGTTAAAAACATCACACGTAAGTAAGGATAATAGAATATCATCGGATTATTGCAATCAATTTCCGAAAAATGCCATGTCGTATAATATCGTACGTACACACCACACTTGTTATCTTTTATCTATTGCCTAAGTTTATTTACTCATTATGAATGCACGTCGCTTCTCGTGCGGAATATTTTGGTTTTCTCTGCGTGTCGTTTGCCTTGTAGAATATTAGCGTGAGTGTTTGACAAAGAGAGGGGAACGCTTCGACAAATGATTTCTAATTTTAATTGTAGGAAGAATTGGCGTTGTTGAGCTACTTTCCATAAATTTTACTTGTGCGAAACGCGTGCTCGTGGTGTCTTTAAATGAATTAATACCACCCCTGAAGGTGGGACCCATCCGAAAAACAGATAATGTCACAAACACAATCAAAAGATTAATCAATCATTTTAATTCCCTAAAATTGATAATTCATCGATTCGAAAAAATCGTCGCCTCATGAATTTTATTTATTAGGTACCATGATATTGAATGCTGAATTGTAGGTTCGTGCGATATGCAATGGTTTCTTTTAGTACTTCCCAATCTGACCTTCATAATTTATATCATGAATTGAATGAATCGAAGTGAAGCATAATTGAATATCCAATCATTACATTCACAACAGCTGTGCGTATCAGCTTGTGGCGATCATTATTAATTCAATTTTAATTAATTAAAATAGAACGTGATTGAACGCCAGAATAGAATTGAACATAACGAACAGCTATTTGGCATAAAGTAATTGCAGGAGGAATTTGCTTGATTGAAATCTTAAGATAAAAACCTGAAGAAACACGTGTTTACTAAATTTCCAAAAATGACAGAAACAATTTTTGACGGCAAAAATTACGCGTCATTGTTCGGATGGCTGGAATACTGCATTTTTGGTCTGGTCGTGCTCATGTCAATGGGCATTGGAGTATTTTTTGGATTTTTTAGCAAAACAAATGACACCAATGAAGACTTTCTGGTAGGTGGAAGGTCCATGTCTGTATTTCCAGTCACGTTATCTCTAGTTTGCAGGTAAACCCAGGTCCAATAACATGTATGCTTTGCTTTGTGACAGCACTTCAACAGCAAACAACTTTTTAGAAATTATCTATTTAATAATTGGTTTTTATAACACATTTTAAAGTTTCATATCCGGGGTGGCAATGCTGGGAGACCCTGTGGAAGTGTATTATTACGGAATCAAATACGTTTTCTTTGTTGTTTCAATTATTCCTATGACCATAGCCGTGGCATATCTTTATGTTCCAGTATTTTGTGATTTGAAACTAACTTCAGCGTATCAGGTAAGAATGAATAATTACAGATATATTGACATTTATATCCTGTGAGTTGAAATGATATTTTTTCAGTACCTAGAATTGAGATTCGACAGAACAGTACGTCTTGTAGTCTCCATTTCTGCAATTATTCATTTGGTAAGTAGATTATAAATTTTCACACGGACTGGTGTAAATGTGTTTGGAATTATGTTGAGCTGAAAGTGCTATTTTAAAGCCTATTATGTAACATGATCATAACATGTATATTCGATACTGCTCCTACAGACATTGTACATGCCGTTAACTGTGTGGGCGCCATCCTTAGCTCTAGATCAAGGTATGCTTATTTATTAATATTAACTATAATACTATACTACTTTATTGATCCGGCGACTCCGTATTTGATATTTTGATATACTTTTGAAAGGATAGTGGCTGGAATCAACAAATGGTTATCTTCTGCAGTGATCTTCTTGACATGCATTGGATACTCGTCTGTTGTACGTATTAAATAAAAGTGATCGAAATAAGCCTGTATGACTTCAAATTTCATGTTTCAATCAGGTAAAATTTATTGTTAGGGAGGACTTAAGGCGGTTCTGTGGTCAGATGCTCTGCAGGCATTTATAATGTTTGGGAGCATCGTTACGACTCTATTTTTAGGAGCTAGTAAACTTGGTGGATTTGATGTTGTTTGGGAACGTGCCTCTGAAGGTGGAAGAACTGAATTTTGGAAGTACGCAGCAGAGCAGACACACAAAATTAATCTATCGCTAAAACCTAAACAAGAGTATTGTTTTATGTTCAGGGCAAATATAAGTAAAATAGTAATTTTTGCTTTTGTATTTATTTAAAATATAGTTTTGACTTTGATCCGCGGACACGGTACACGTTGTGGACGGGATGCATTGGTGCCTACTTTACTTGGTTACCTTTGTTCGCTGGTTCTCAGGGACAAATTCAACGATACCTTTCTGTCCCAAACACACAGAAAGCACAACAGTTAGCAATCCACCAGAACATTCCTATTATAACATCTTTGATTGTACTGAGTCGAATGAATGAACATAGGAATTTTTAATTAATGCACTCTAATTTAAAACATTGTACAGGTGTCTACTTTTGAGTCTCGTTGGATTAATTCTGGTCCAGGTGCCGTCTTTTTTCCTTGGACTTGTGATCTATGCAAAATATCAGGATTGTGATCCAATTGAAATTGAAGTCAATTGCTACAGAATATATAAATACCTATATAAAGACATATAAATACGTATGTATATACACTTCCATGGGAAATTAGACCTTTAAATGAGTGTGTTATACATATACTTGCTTTAAGGCAGTCGGATCCTCCGATCAATTACTTCCACTTTTTGTGATGGATGTACTAGGAAATATAAGAGGACTTCCGGGGCTGATGGCTGCTGGATTAACATGCGGAAGTTTAAGGTTTTATATGTATTAAAACCACTTTATTTTACCAATGATTCTTCGGGCGCCTGTTCTTTTGTTAGCATGATTTATTTTGTATTGTAGTTCAGTCTCCAGTGCACTGAATGCCATCCCTGCAGTAATTGTTGAGGATTATGTGAAGACTTATTACCCGAACTTAGGCGACAAACGGCTAGGTTACTTATCCAAAATCATATCTGTGGTAGCAGGATTAATCTCATTTGCCTTAATTTATGTGATTGCAACGATAGGCTCCATTGTCCCGGTAAGCCTTATTTCTATATTGTGCATACTTAAGTTTAAAACTTGAATGAAAATACAGATAGCATTAAATTAATTGTCGTTTTACTCAGTTTTCAGCATTGCTACACGGAACATTTCTCGGGCCAACAGTAGGAATATTTACTTTAGCATTCTTTTTCCCATGGTCCAACTCAATTGTAAGAGAAACCTAAACTTGCCCTGCAAGCATTTTGTATGAATTTTAAAATCGCGCATCAAAGAACGCGTTACTTTAATAATATGTGGCATTTTTTCTGAAGGGGTGTATTTCAGGAGCAGCAGTCTCAGTAGGCTTAACCCTTTTACTTGGAATAGGTTCAACGATCAATGGGCTTAATGGTAATCTCCCCAACCAAAAACTGCCTTTGCGTACCGATGGCTGTTACGTAAATGCCACTAGATCTTCGGAGACTTCGACAATCTCCTGGATAGCCAACTCACCTGTTATAAGCACCGCGACCGAAATGAGCTTGCAGGGGGCAGAGTGGAAGGAAGAAGAATATTCCGGCATAATAAACCTGTTTTCAGTGTCCTATATTTGGCATCCTTTTGTTGCGGTCGTAGGAACAGTTATTTTTGGTTTGGGTTTCAGCATAATTGTGAATCTCCTTGTGGGATCTAAGCATCCCATAAAAGCGGCCTACATGTCTCCACTCATTGTCAAAATGTGGAGAAAAATATTGAATGATGATACGTATTATTATTGGATTGATGATGGTGACAACGGAGGGCAAGACAAAGAGAAAGTGAGAATAGAAGCTAACTCAGAATTTTAAAGGAAGTGTGCTAAGGTACAAGTACAAGTGGAAAGGTTTTTGAATAAATCAGCACTTTGTTATGCTACATACATCAGTGACTTGTGACTTACTAACCTCCATTTCATTGTTGTAAAGTCAACATGATTTCAATTTCGTTCGGCATAAAACTTTCAGTTTCATCCGGTATAGAAAGCAAATGGGAATGACTCAGTAGTTCGATTAGCATAAATACCGTGCGCGGTGTCTGCAGACTTGTCAGTTTTTCTTCATTCGGCAGATGAGTTTATGAGAGCAGTAAATCTGCGGCGTGGATAATTACGTTTGAACTGAGAAAATAAACCTTTATAAGATGAAAGCCCAAAACCTTGTTTTTGTTGTTTGCTCTCTTGTTGCCCTGTGTGGTTTGGTTGTAAATGGAAGACCACAGGGAACTGGGAAGGTTCAGGATTTCTTTAAGAAGTATTTTGGAGAATATTTCCCAAAGACCACTCGCTCTTACACCTTGGTAAAAATACTTCTTGGTCGTCTCAAAATATCTACATCATTATATAATAAAAATATTCGTAGGAAAAATAGTGATTTGAGTTTTGTTCAAGTAAATCTGCGGCGTGGATAATTACGTTTGAACTGAGAAAATAA